>SEYY01004942.1:15000-22500 GCA_009176605.1 Armadillidium nasatum | reverse complement strand
TATTATTGTCCAACTTCTGCGCCTAGTCTATTCCTGTATTAAAGATCAAGAGAAGCATTAATTATATATAAACTTACTGCAAATTGTCACGATACAGTGGCGGCTCGTCATTATGGGCTCCGAGGCTGCAGCCCCTCCAAATTAAAAATACCAGGCGTAGGATGTTGATATAAATATGAAATTTTTGTCAGAGAAAAGTGATTTAAATTCATTTTTTAACAACTTAATACATAAAAAGTATAAATCATTAAAGAAAATAAGAAGTAAATGCATTTGGCATCTTCAAATTTTTGGGTACGATATTATTTTTCAAGCATTGCCATTATTTAAAAAATGGGCTGTAAAATTTCAAGCCCTAATAAGACAGATAGCAACCACGGTTAATATGTAGCAACTTACGACAGTTGTTAAAAGTCTCATGTCGAGGGAGGTTGTTTTTTTAATTGTGGAAGAAAATTACAAGTTTTATGTTTTTTTTTTTTCTTGTTCGATATATATATATATATATATATATATATATATATATATATATATATATATATATATATATATATAATATATATATATATATATATATATATATATATATATATATATAATATATATTTATCCAGATGCACTTATACATACTTTAAATATTACAAAAATATTAAAAGTACATTAAAAGGCTAACATTTTTGTAATCTTGCAGAATTTTAAGTAAGAATAATTGGGAATAGAAAAAAATCTTATAATAATTTTAATACGTACGTAATAATTGTATTTTAATGTTGAAAGACGTACGTTTGGCAAGTCTGTTTCTGTGAGATAAATTTTTCCAATTTTGAAGGAAGATAAATTTAGCGATTGAGTAAGAATAGTGTAAAAAATGTGAAATTTATATATTGGTGTAATATGAAGTATGCTTTTAAAACATTTATATGAAAGCAATTACAACTCCGATGACAACGTCTGAAGCAGAGAGATGTTTCTCGACTTTGAATAGAATAAAAACTATTAAATGTAGTACCATGTATTAGCGATGTTTTCAATAGAGAGCGAAATGGTATAAAATACCAGTTTTCAATGAAAAAATAATTGAAAACTTTTCGACATCTAAAATTCAAAGAACTAATCTTATTTTTAAATAATAATATCAGCAAGCTTTCCAAGAACTAATCTTATATATAAAATAATAATAATAATAATAATAATAATATAAAATAATAATAATAATAATAATAATATAATATAATAGGCCTAAATGAAATGAAGCTAAATAATAATAATACGAATGTCAAAACATTTGCATTGATATATAGATGCTTCCAGTATATCGATATTTCCAGAATAAGTACGGTACGTTTGATATATATATATATATATATATATATATATATATATATATATATATATATATATATATATATATATATATATATATATATTATATATATATATATATATATATATATATATATATATATATATATATATATATATATATATATATATATATATATATATATAATATATATATATATATATATATATATATATATATATATATATATATATATATATATATATATATATATATATATATATATATATATATATATATATATATATATATATATATATATATATATATAATATAATATATATATATATATATATTATATATATATATATATATATATATATATATATATATATATATATATATATATATATATATATATATATATATATATATATATATATAAAACTTGCAGCCCCTCCTTGCCAAGTTTACACGAGCCGCCACTGTATATATATATATATATATATATATATATATATATATATATATATATATAATATATATATATATATTTAAATAAAGTTAAAAAAAATCGTTTCGCGCGCTTTTTTTCGCTTCCTGGAAATAAAAAAAGCGCGCGCGCGGGAAACGAACCTTGGGTCTTGTTTATAAATTATTAATTTCTAATTAGACTTTCGAAGATCAATAATAAAAACTTGATAATTATTTATGAAAAAGAACGTTATTATAATACGTGATTGAATTTTATTGGGTCTTTACGAATTATTGATAGGTTGAAATAATAATAATATAATTTCAATTTAAAATGAGAGAGAGTGAGAGAGCAGATAGAAAACGGAGATAAATAAAAATGCCAGAGCAAGAGAGAGAAAGAGCGCTAGAGATAAAAATAAAGAGCTAGAGAGATAAAGTTAAAGAGCTAGAGAGAGAGAGAGAGAATAGCGATTGAAAGTGCGTGTACTGTACGTATGTGTGTGTGTGAATGTGTTTGCGGTAGCAAAATTAATGAAAAAGACTAAGAATAAATAGTGTCTGTAAAGAAAACGCATTTCAAAATTAAGGAGTATTTCCTTTCACCCCCATCTTCTTTCACCCCCTCCCTCACTCCCCCCCCAAAAAAAGAAATAAAAAACGTTCTCGAGTTTTTAACGTAATAAATATAAATTATAAATACAAAAAGAAATCTAATTCAAACAAAAGAAAATCACGCAAACCTTCATGTTTTAAAAATAACTCCACACTCAAAATTTTATTTTGCGATTAAAAATATTAAATTTTAATTTCATTATATATATATATATATATATATATATATATATATATATATATATATATATATATATATATATATATATATATATATATATATATATATATATATATATATATATATATATATATATATATATATATATGGTAAAGGTGGAGATTGTTTCTGAGTTTCGATTGTTAAAAAATATCGAAAATCGAAAATATCAGAGAAGCCTATCGTAAGCAAGAGAGTTGTCAGAGGTACGAGGTACTATTACTAGACATAGACACAATTATTATTACTTACTTTTCTAGCAGAACCTAATTCGACTTATCATAACCTGAACTACCGAAATTGCCGTAAAAAGAGGCCTAACCTACACAAGAATTTGCCGTAAAAGAGACCTAACGTACACAAGAACGTTTGCACGACATAGTAGCCTACGGCTAAGTATAGGTAGGAAAATATCGATTAATCGGAAATATTGACATAAAAAAATATCGATATAAAAAATATCGAAACTCAGAAACAATCTCCACCTAAGCCTATATATATATATATATATATATATATATATATATATATATATATATATATATATATATATATATATATATATATATATATATATATATATATATATATATATATATATATATATATATATATATATATATATATATATATATATATATATATATATATATATATATATATATATATATATATATATATATATATATATATATATATATATATATATATATATATATATATATATATATATATATATATATATATATTCATGCATGATGAATAGACAAAACAATAAACTTAGTAAGTTGTGTGTTTTAAGAAACGTAACAAGTTTTAATTGATAAAATAATCTTTAATTAGTATAACGGATTAATCTCAAACTCTGAGGAAAGAATGTTATCTTTGAGTTTAGACTTCAGGCTCTTTCAAATCATTTTTTGGCAAAGATTTTAAAGCTTTGGAAAAGTTGCTTCACAGGTTAGAAAAGTTGCTTCGCAGGTTCATCAAACTTCAGCCCTTTGGTGATTCGTCTAAGTGCTTCGGACATGTTATATTTTGATCTAAGTAGTTTTTCTAGTTTTAATGGAAAAAAATAATATATATTTCTTAGATTTCTTTAATGGTATATGAAATTGCTTTGAGGTTTGAAGAGTGATCTATCGTTATTTGCAGTTCGGATAAAGGAAATAGAGTCGTCATTTTAGATAGAGACAAATGCTCATAAACTTTATTCAATATTGGACACTATTATTAAATTTCACGAACTCCCAATTAATATTTTAACACACGTACTAAGGATAGAAAATAAAATTAATTATCCTAGAAATTTAAGGAAGTGGGACTAGTGTTAATGATTCTAGAGCATCTATGTAAATTTTCAAAAAATTCCTGAATAAGAACTTCCTCTCAGACTTATTCTTTCAGCCACCACTCTCATACTTATAAGGTATCCGAGCCTAAGCCTAACTAGGGGAAGGCAAGTGGTACCTTTTGCCACGGGTGCCAGGCTGGAGGGGTGGCAAAGGGAGCTTCGGAATTATTTGAAAAAAGAAATGAAAATGATTGAATGTTTAAATAAATTATAAATAAATAAACGGTATAATGCATAGATTCACATGCCAATCACACACACACACACACACATGTACACACACATTATATATATATATATATATATATATATATATATATATATATATATATATATATATATATATATATATATATATATATATATATATATATATATATATATATGGATTTGACAAAAATATGGAAAGAGCAGAAAGAATGCGTAAATATGACACGTCGACTACTCAAAATGGAATCAGGCTCCACAGGCTCTCGTGTGATAAGTGTGATGAGTAAACAATAACGTGTGCAGGAAGCGTCAGTTGCTTTGTGGTCAACATTCTGGTCAAATTCAATTTAGGTATGCCTAAGCTTAAAGAGTTTCAAAGAGGTCAAATTGTTAGTGTTCACCTAACAGATGCTTTGGTGTATAGCGAAGAGTGATTTGATGTATAGCGAAGTACTATATCCGAGATCATGAAAGCATATTGTTCTTCCGGAAAGATATTATCCGATAAACACCAGCATGGATGTAAGTTGAAATTGAGTGACGACAGAGGAGCATTGAGTTTAGATTATGACAAAAAAAAAATAAATAAATAAATTAAAAAAAAAATAAGAAAACAAATGCTGCAAACGTTACTTCTTAGCTGAATGCCAGTTTTGTAAACCCTGTTTGGACAAAATGAATGGATGAAAATGAAACTCCACATGTTGAATATTCAAGGGCGGAATAGAATCGTCAAACTTCTGGTATACGACGTGAATGTAGGAAAGAGGAGAGATCGTTAAAACAATCATAAGAATTTGACTGCAGATCAATGAAAGACATTATTTAAAATAATTTCAATGTTCACCACCACCAACTGCTTCCTCCTTGTTCTCAAGATGCTTTATTGAACTTACTTTCCGTTTTTTATCCAATTTGACCTTGAGCAAAGGGTGCAACTTCCTACTCGTCTCCTTTGTAGCCTTTGGGATGAACCCAATTTTGTAAACCTTTTTCTTAACTTCTAATCCTTCACCTTATGCTATTAGACTCTTTGCATTTCTAGGTTTACCCGAACACCTTCTTATCTCTCTATCCTCTTCTATCTCCAAGGGAAAGACCCCTGACTATTGCGAGGAAACGTTTGTATCGTTTCGGTTCATAAAACTGTTCAGACTTGTGGTCACACTTTTTGATTTTCCCTCGGACGTGATTCTCTTTGGTGTAGAGGAGTACATTCCATATTCATTCCCTTCGACTAAACTAAACAAACCTTGATTTTAAAAACTCTGCTTGTTCTCGTACTGTTTTACGCAGACAGATCTTTCAGGAATTAACGTCGTCTTTAAACTCTAGAAACTCATGTAACTTATATTACATCCCAGAATTGCGCAAAATCTATTCTTCGTAACACCAAAAACTCTTTTCTCCAGTAGAAAATGCAATAATCTATCTGGTTTTTCTCCCCATGCATTTTCTGGCATTTTGCAAAAAATATCAACACAAACTTTGCTTCTTTCTCTTTCCCTTCTCCTATATCTTTTGACGGCACAATTGTGGTCTTGCCTTCTGCTAAACTAAACTTTTTGCCTCTAATTTCACCTAAGAGTATTCCAGAACTATTCTTCCTTCTTCAACCCCTCCAACTCATTTATACCAAGTACTGTAATTTTTTCCTAATTCTGCTTTCTCTGAACACACTAAGAATGTGTACAGTCCTGATGGCACCTCCTGTGATTTTCAAAACATGTGATTCTGAGCTTGCACTCTGCCTTGGTAAATTATTTCGTCTCTGACTTTCTGCTTTGACCTTCTTGCTGGAAACGTGCGTTCATTAATTATTGTGCCGAAAAGGGGGACCACTCTCAGAACTCTGTCTTTTTATTTCTTTAATTAACCTCCAGTCTCTCTAAACTATCGAATCTATCCTGTACAGGAGATTTAGAAGCATCACAATTCTTCGGATCTTATCTCTGATTGAAAGTATGATTTTCGGGAAAAATGCTCCATTGGCGATCTTTTTCTTCTCTCTAACCCTCAGTTCACTGCTTTTCAGCATTTCGATAAATCTTTTGCTGCGGCTCTAGACATATCAACAGCTTTCGAAAGAGTGGGACATAAAGCTTTGATCTCTCTCTCTCTCTCTCTCTCTCTCTCTCTCTCTCTCTCTCTCTCTCTCTCTCTCTCTCTCTCTCTCTCTCTCTCTCTCTCTCTCTCTCTCTCTCTCTCTCTCTCTCTCTCTCTCTCTCTCTCTTCACATCGATGTTTACAAATTCCGACACATGGAAGGTGACTTTATCACACTGAAATTTTATCGAGAACTTATATGGCCGTAAGCTGCTTGTTCACAAGATATTGAGGTGACAATATGGGAAATGACACAAACACCGTACACCATAGCTAAAGATGTTGCAGGTTCCAAAGGAAGGATGCGATGACTACAGTTTCACAATAATTAAATGAGAGTTATAGGAAAGACATGGGAAGGTTTTAGTGGAGATAATGAAAGAATTGAAAAGTGAGGGAATGGGGGAGGAATAAGGGTTTTTTAGGAAGGGCAGGGGATTTGTGGACCAGGTGCTTACACTGAGATTGATTACCGAGAAATTGCGTGAAAAAAATAAAATGGGGTATGTTTGTTTTCTGAATTTGGAAAAGCATACGATAGAGTAGGCAGGAGGAAGTTGTTTGACATACTAATGAAAAGGGATTGAAAAGGAAATTACTGAAGGGGATCAAAGTTTTTAATGCGAATTGTAGATCAAGAGTGAGGGTGAAGAGGGAACTTTCGGATTGGGTTAGCATCAGAGTGGAATTGAGACACAGTTTGTAAAGTCGCCATGGTTATTTAATCTATTGATTTATGGTGTAGTTAGGATAATAGAGAGAGAAGGGAAGGGTATTAGGCTGAGAAATATGGAGGGTGAATGGGATGCAAGTGTTTTATTTTTTTCAGATGATGCGTTGTTGGTAGCAAAATCTGGAGAAAAGTTTAGAATACTTGTGAGAGAGTTTGAGGGGAAATGTTCAAGCATAAGATTGAAAGTCAATAAAGCGAAAAGTAAAGTTATGAAGAATGGAGGTGGGGATGAGGAGATGTGGAGGGAGAAAGGGGTGTGGTGTTGAAGTGGGAGGAAGGAAACTTGAGGAGGTAGATGAAATCAAATATCTAGAAATGTTGGTGGAAGGTAAGAGGGAGGATGGAAAAAGAAATAAAGAATAAAGTGGGAGAGGAAATGAAAGTGTTGAGGGGTCTAAAAGAAAGGAAGAAGAAAATAGGGAAGAAAGGGAAAAAATTTCGAAAGAAATAAAGATAAAAATGTTTGAATGTTTGTGCTTACCTTT
>SEYY01004942.1:7500-10000 GCA_009176605.1 Armadillidium nasatum | reverse complement strand
TTACGAAAGACTTACTGACGATCAGAGATAAGATTAGAAGAATTGAGGTGTTTCCAAACCTTCTTGCTAAGTATAGATTCGAAAGCTTTAGAAAGAACGGAGGTTAAAGAAATAGGACGATAGTTAGAGGGTTGAGGGAGGTCCCCCTTCTTCGGCACAGGCTGAATGAGTGCATGTTTACAGCAAGAATGGAAGACTGAAGTAGAGAGACAGAAACGAAATAGTTTTCCAAAGCAGGGAGCAAGCTCAGAAACACAAATTTTGAGAACCCGAAAAGGAATAATCATCAAGAGCATACATTTTTTTAGCGTTAAGCTCAGAGAGAGAACAGAAATTACAATATTTAGAAGATATATTGCTGTCTCACCTACATATATTTTATTGAAAATATTACTATATATCAATAGAGGTATGGGTTCGTGATTTTTTAACACAACCACAGTTGCTTGCTCTTTATTGAGGTGTTGTTCGCACCTGTATGGAGTACGCCTCACACATCTGAGATGGTTCCCTACATGCAGCTTTTATCGAAAAGGTGGAGTCTATGATTTTTTGTCTTATAAACTCTTATGCTCTTATAACTCTCTTCAGCCTCTTTCTAATTGTTGAATCGTTGCGTCACTCTCTATACTATCGTACTACAATGGACACTGCTCTTCTCCACTTTCATGTTGCATACCTTCTCCATTGAGAAGGGCTCGTGCGACACGACTTTCTACACAGTCTCATCCTTTCTCAGACTTAACCACTATGCTCAATCTCACATGTACTCTACTGGTAAAGTCTGGAACACACTCACTTTTTCTATTTTTCCAACTTCCTTTGACTTGCACACTTTTAAACGCTGTGTATCGGGTCATGTCGGCCATTAACGACCAGATTTCCTGTGTTTCCCCAACTCTGGTGGAAATCTGTTGGCCTTCGGCCTTTGCCCACAGATGAGATAAAGTGTGTGCCTGTGCGTTTGTGTGTGTATTTGTGTGTGCATTTGTGTGTGTAAAAGTATTGCTCAAATTGAGAAACAGAATAAGGAGTTTTAGGTTATCTGACGGTGTCTCTAAAGCTTTAAATAAATACTTTTGGAATTTTCTAATTGAGGATTCAGTGTTTACAAAAACTGAGAGGTAAACCCTCAAAATGAAAGAAAGTTACCTCTCAATAAGGTAGTCATATTGAGAAATAGGGTATTCATTCTGAAGAGCCAAAGGATCTTAATTTGAAAGATAAAATAGTGCTCAAATTGAAGGAAAAAAAAAGGTCTTCTTTAATGATACTAAGAAGAGGAAGGTAATATGCTTATTTTAAGCAATTCCCTTTTTCTGTGTATAAAGAAAAAGGAATACAAATTATCATTTATCAATGAATTATGAAATCATAAAATCTTGATAACCTTTAATGAACGAGTGAAGAGACGTTGCCGAAGAGCAACACTTGTGCTTTTCGAAGATTTATTTCTATAGACTTTCTGATAGGAACAACTGAAATTTCCATTGTAGAGTGCAGAAAGATTTTAACATTAAACATTAAAAACTAGTGATGTTCTATAATGAAAACAGGATGAAATCATCCAATTAAAAAAGCCATTCTTCTTACTACTTTACTCTTCAATTTATACTTCAAAAAAAAAAAAGGAAGTCAAAAAGAAGTCTCCAACAAAATTGTATAGAAATATTACCTGAACGTCACACGCATTGCCCTGCAACTTGATACACGGAAATTATAAATTCAATTTCCATGATTAAGTTTATAACATGCAAACGGCTTTCTTTATAATTAATTAATTAGAAGCGAGAGGATCTCTTTATTAAACTAACAAAATTCTATTGAGACTTTAAACCTTATTTCGCAGTTCATTTTTTGGACGTTTTGCATGACGAACTTCATATCATAAGTGAAAGAATAGAGACAGGGAGAAAAACTAAGCAACACACAGTAAAGAAGAAGAAAATCAGAAGTGAAGTCGTGTACCAATGGAAGAAATAATCAAGCAATAAGTGATTACTTTAGAATGCAAAAAGAAAAGTTTTCATTTAAAAACTATATCACTTACCGTACTTTTTAAGGTTATAATGTATTATCCGCTTTGCTTTAGTATTCTACTACAGAGAAAAATAACATTTTTTTATGCAGAAATTTTATATAAATTGACCGTCTATCTTAACTTCTTATTCTTTCTATATATATATATATATATATATATATATATATATATATATATATATATATATATATTATATATATATATATATATATATATATATATTATTATATATATATATATATATATATTTTTTTTTATGTCTCCTGTGGTGGGCAAAAGCAGGAGGCCTACCAAATTCCACCAGAGTTGGGGAACATTCGGAATGTGGTAGCTAATGGCCGACGTGACCCGATACACGGCGTTTAAAAGTGTGCAAGTCAAAGGAAGTTGGGAAAACAGATAAAGGGAGTGTGTTCCAGACTTTATCAATAGAGCACATGTATGAGTGAGCATAGCTGT
>SEYY01004941.1:82500-90000 GCA_009176605.1 Armadillidium nasatum | reverse complement strand
AACCACCAAAAATTACAACTATAGAAACTAGTAAACTGACTCAGATTTTTCATTCTGTCTGAGTCTTCGTAAAAATGCTGACGTCATAGAAGATCTTGAAGATGAAAAGAGGGTTGTCTGTTCCAAGGGTGTGTTGGTACTTGGCAATTATGGTACCCTGACAATAAAATCTGAAATGTTGAGTGCTGGTTGCACTTATCATTGAAATTTTATGAATATTCTTTGAAATATTTTAGCCAAATTGCAAAATCCTTTCGCCATAAAATAATCGGGATATCGGTATTTTTAGGGATCGGGATTTACATATCGGAATCCCGCGGGATCGGAATCGGGATCGGGAATCCGAATCATATATATATATTAGTATATATATATATATATATATATATATATATATATATATATATATATATATATATATATATACTATATATATATATATATAATCTAAATACTGTAAATACGTATATTTATATTGAATTTATGATTGATAATACTTTTATGTATTTGATTGTCTGACGTTTTTACGCTGATGAAATTAAAATAATAGATAAAAGATTAATAATACGAACAATAATAATGAAAATCATAATTATAAAAAAAAAAAAAAAAAAAAAAAAAAAAAAAAAAACTAATAATAATAATAATAATAATAATAATAATAGCAATCATAATAATTCTCTTAATAATAGTTCCACATACCTGATTACATGGCATTACACTGATAACATTAATACTACTACTACTATTACTACTTCGGCTGCTACTACTATTTCTATTTAAACTAGTAATATATCGATATACCATTAAGGAAAAATAAAAATAATAAAAATAATAATAATAATAATAATAATAATAATAATAACAATAATGATTATAAATTCCCTAGCATCAAACTATATAAGAAAGAAGCAAATAAATAAGTCTCGCGTCTTCTTTAAATATCGACGTCGTTTGAAGATCGGGTCTTCCTCCTTCGTATCTTTTTGTATCTTTTTTTTTTTTTTTTTTTTTCCTTATAATTTAGCGTCTTTTACGCCTCGACTCATTCGTATTAAAACAATGTCAAAACCATTCTTAGTAAATCTGACGCAAAATTATGTTTTTAACGTGTCGAGAGAGATGGAAAGAAAGAAAAAACCAAAAAAAAACATAAAAAAACATTTAAAAAAAACAACTAAACATGCGAATAGATGGATTTTATTTTGATAATGATAAATTTGATGAGGTAAATGATTGTGAAATGGGGATCTAATATCTACGTCATTATTTTTTTATTGATATGTAATGACATATTGAGAAATATTAATTATAATAAGAATGATATTTGATAATATAATTGAAATTGGAAAAAATTTGTATAGCGTAATATATACTCGCATATTATACAAATATATATTGATTTTAGTAAGTATGAATAATTACACTTTAATAGAAATAGTACATCAGTATTAATATTAATATCAATAATAATAATAATAATAATGATAATAATAATAATAATAATAATAATAATAATAATAATAATAATAATAATAATAATAATAATAATAATGCTTTAATATAATCATTAATATGCTAAATCTGTTACTTGAAAAACAAACATAAACACACAATAATAATAATAATAATAATAATAATAATAATATAATAATAATAATAATAAAATAATGATAATAAATAATAATAATAATAATTTAATAAACAATATTTATACATAAATCAATAATCAAATATTATATATATATATATATATATATATATATATATATATATATATACTATATATATATATATATATATATATATATATATAATATATATAAAATATATATAATAATATATATAATATAGATATATAGAATAGAGGATGAAAGAGGAAAGAAATCCAAGATATTAAACAAACAAACGAAAATTTTTCAAAAATTGAACGAAGAATTTTTTTTTGTCTCATTTTATAAATTCTATTGATAGACAACAAGACAGACAGACTAAGAAGCACAGATTCAACATATTTTTAATTAGCTTCGCTTTCTTGTTTGGAACTCCATTTATTATTATTATTATTATTATTATTATATTATATTATATATTAAATTATATATTATTATTATATTTACTAATATTTTTTATTATAATATTATTGTGTCCTTATTATGTTTATTCTTTTTTTTTTTGTTATCATTACAATTTTCGATATTATTTATATATGTAATAGTACGTAAATATTAATAATATTAATTATTATTATTGTACATTTACGATATTTTATTATATTATTATTTATTTTATTATTATTATTATTATTATGTATTTATTATTATTATTATTATTATTATTTATTATTATTATTATTATATTCATTAATATTATTATTTTATTATTATTATTAGCATAATATTATTGATTATTATTATTATTATTATATTATTATTGCTATTATTATTATCATTATTATTATCATTATTATTATTATTATCATTATTATTATTACTATTATTTATGTTGGCATTTCTGCTATCAAGAGACGTCTCGGGCTTATAAAATTTCCCTGACAGCTTCGGCTCATAAATTAAAGCGAACTATGTCAATAAAAAGATAGGAAAAAATGCTGCAAATGTGGATTTACATTTTAACAGAAAAAATTAATTAGATGACGTTTGTATATTAATATTGTAAGATTTTTATCTTTGTATAAAATGTATACATATATGACTGGTGTTTGAACGAGTTAGGTATGTTTATTTTCAATGTGCGTATAAAGGATTACAGGATGTTTGTTGTTCGTATGTGTATATTTATTTATGTATGTCTATTGAATTGAATATATTAAACGTATTAATCAATTTTTTTTACTATATATAAATATATATTATAATTATATATAATAAATATATATATAAATATATATATATATATATATATATATATAATATATATATTATTAATTATATATATAATATATTATATATATATATATATAAATATTATATATTATATATATAAATATATATTTATATATATATATATAATATATCATATATATATATATAATATATATATATATATATATATATATATATATTATTCTATTTATGAAAAAGGTGAAACGGTGGCCGTTACAACAGTTGCTTAGAACGACAGAAAGGAAATCAGAGAAGGATAGATTCCAAAAAGGTAAGTTTTGTAATCAAGCTTTGTACCAGACTCTACCGACAGCTTTTGATATGTCTAGAGCTACAACAAAGATTCACCGAAGTACCGAAGAGCGGAGGACCAAGAGTCAGAGAGAAGGGAAAGGTTTCCATTAGTGCGTTTCTTAAGATTTGAAGAATTGAGATGTTTCGAAATCTTCCTGTTAAGGATAGATTCGAAAACGTTTGAAAGAACGGAGATTAAAGAAATGGGACTATAGTTAGAGGGTTGAAGGGGTCCCCTTTTACGGCACAGTTTGAATGAGAGCACGTTTCCATCAAGAAGGGAAGGTCAAAGTAGAAAGACAAAGATGAAATTGTTTACCAAGGCAGGGTGCAAGCTCTGAAGCACAAGTTTTGAGAACCACAGGAGGAAAATCATGACCGTACGCCTTCTTAATGTTAAGCTCAGAGAGAGCAAAAATGACGACTTTAGAAGAAATTAAAATTTTAGGCATAAATGAGTTGGAGGGGGTTGAAGGAGTAGGAACAGTTCCTGGAATTGTCTAAGGTTGAATTAGAGGCAAAAGCTTGAGCAAAGAGTTCAGCTTTAGAGGAAGGCAAAACGGCAGTTGTACTGTTAGAAGACACAACTTCTTCGCGGTTCTTTTGGCATTTACTAAATGTTAGAAAGGGTGTGAAAATGAAGAACGAGAAAGATTATTGCATGATTGCATGATTATTGAAATGAGATTTTGGTGCTACCAAGAATAGATTTTGCTCGTTTCCGGAATGAAATATAAGTTGCATGAGTTTCTGGAGTTTGAAAAGGACGGTAATCCCTGAAGGCAGCATCACTGCGGAGGATAGTACAAGAACAAGTAGAGTTAAACCAAGGTTTGTTAGGTTTAGTAGAAAGGAAAGAATATGCAATGTACGCCTCCATGCGGAGAGAATAACCTCAGTTATTCGCTCACCACTTTCTGAGGGACCTCTCCAACGAAACAGGAATCATTCCATGGAAATTAGAAAAGTACAACCGCAAGTCGGACCAGTTAGTAGCATAGAAATGAAAGAAACGCCTTCAAGCAGAAGGCTGGGCCGTTCTTGCGGAAGACTTAAAGATGGAACAAGAAACTGAAATAAGAAGGTGATCGGATGAATCCAGAAGAAGGAAGAGCTTTATAGTGTAAGGAGAAGGATACGGAAAAGATGAAATATGTTGGGTTCATTGCCAAGACGGTCAAAAATACGGGAATGGTGATGTTCCCACTGCTCATGGTTGTTTTATGGGTAGAAAAATCGGAGGCGAATTCACCAGCTGAATATGAGAACTAGAAGAAAGCTATTAGCGGTGGTGGTCGTTGAATCACCTAAAATGATAATTTCAGAGAAAGGATAAGAAAGAATGTGTCCTATTTTAGAGTTAAGATAGTCGAAGAATTTTTTATATTCTGTAGAGTTAGGAAATAAGAAGACAGAAAAAATGAATTTAGTTGTACAATTGCAATAGAGTTTAAGCCATAAAATAAAGAATTCTGAAAACTCTAAATTAGAGACACAAGAACAGACAACATCGTTGCGCACATATGCGCAATATCTGCCTTTAGCTGAAAATTAAGGATAGAGGCAGTAGGAGGAGACAGAGTAGAGTTTGCTGTCAGAGCACCCAAACACCTGATTTTCAGCTCAGAATAAGAGATGAGGTCTAAAAAAAGAGAGGTAGTGTTCGACAAAAGGGAAATTGGAAGAGTCCGCGATGTTGCAGAAATTAATGAAAAAGAAACCGGCACAGGGCAAGCCGCATAAGGTTTGGTGCACAACCATCACCGAGGTCACAAAATTCAATGGTGATGGCGGAAGGTGGATAAGGGTATTTTTGGATCCACCCCTCAAGCATCTCCGAGGCAGCTTTTGTTTTGTCATTTTGTTTTTATTTAATGGTAATGTACGAGTAAGCGCTTGTAAATTTGTGGGAACATGTGAAGGGAGGAGAAAGGGGGGGGATAGTGGGACTCACTAGAAACCCTCTAAGAAGGTAAAACGCTAAAATGAACGAACCAATGTGCAACTGAGTGAAACGGAATGGTCTAGCCCACCTATCACCCCGCTGGTTAATCCCTGTAGGAGATACTTTCATCGCTTCCCTTCGGAGGGTATACGTCCTCCCTATATATATATATATATATATATATATATATATATAATATAATATATATTATATATATATATATATATAGATAGAGAGAAAGAGAGAAAGAGAGAAAGAGAGAAATTGACAACTTTCACGTTGTCAACGGGAACACTATGATTTAGTAGGACACAAAAAGGTGGTTTCATTGCCATAAATTAAATAGGGATGGAAATAAAGATTGAAGGTTGTTGTTCAATTTGGAGAATAGGGTACAGAACTAACTTCTCTATAAAAACAATATATATATATATATATATATATATATATATATATATATATATATATATATATATATATATATATATATATATATATATATTATATATATATATATATATATATATATATATATATATATATATATATATATATATATATATATATATAATGAAATAATGATAATCTACAGTAAATTTGCTGTTATAATATATATAGTTAGAAAATAATACAAAGCAATAGGATGTAAACTGAATGAAAAATATTTGAGTGTGATACTTTTTCTTGCCAAGCTATCGAAATCTTTTAATACATTCTCAGGCCTTAGTAAAAGATTCCAAGTAATCCCCAGTCGAAAGGAAAGGGTTATAAGGGTCAGAGAGTAAAGCAATAAATCTACAAGCAAAAACTAACCTCTTTCAGAAATAAAGTATAGTTAAGATGCTTCCAAATATTTCGATTAATAGATTTAAAATCTGGAAGATGTTAGTAAAAAAAAAGAGTGACTGTAGGAGAATTGATAGATCCTTCTTGTAAAAATCAATAAAAAGATCATATAGGAAGATAAAAGTTGAAAGGAAAAGTTATAAAAAGTTACCAAAAGCTCAAAAGTTCAAAGTACAAATTTTTGAAAATTATGAATAATTGATACACCAAAAGGACCAAACGACTTCTAGGAATTCTCTCAGGAAAAGGAAAAAATTATAACTTTAAATGAAATTGCCGCATGGTTGTCATATGTCATCCGTTAAAGAATAAAATATAGATACGGAATCGTCTTGTATAGAGTTGAATGCAAAAATTTCAGTTAACGATGAACTTCTGAAGTAGGTAAAAAGCCTAAGAAGTTGTTTGGAAAAACTAGAAGAAAGCAAAAGAAAAGAAATTTTAGAAAGGAAAAGGAAACATGCACTAAAGAGCAGTAGTATTCTATTATTCGTTGTAAAGGGATCAAACACACTAAAATTCATCGAAGAAAGTCAGGATGATGATGCATAATTGTCACCACAGAAAAGTGTACGAATGGATTAGGAAGTTTCGAAACTAAGTTCTCCGACAGGTTCACCACAACCATGTCAAGCAAACCTGGGAATGGACATCTGGAACCATCATAATAGTTTAAGCCATTATGAGAGATAATGGACCAGTAACGGTAAATGAAATAGTCATCCGTTTAAATATGAGTCATAGCTCAGCAAAACACTGTTTATTCTGTATTTCAATAGTTTCTGCCACAGTGGGTGCCACAGTAGGTGCCACGCCAGCTTAGTACGGAATTGAAAGATTGAAAGATTGAAAGTGCATTTGCAGGGCTTACAACTGAATGTGGATTTCTATAACGAATTGCTACCAGTGATAAATTCTTGATTTCGCTAACTCGAAATCAAGAAAGGTAACAAGGAGTGGAATCGTAGTAAATTACCAAACGGGAGAAAATTCTAAACACAAGCATTGGCAGGATTGTTTTGCTAACACTCTTTTGGGTTGAACTAAGGGTTATTTTCAACACTACTGAAGAAGTTGAGGTGGGATTTAGGGTTGCTGGAGTTTGAATTGAATTTGGATTGAGAGTTAGAGTTAGAATAGTTGGAGTTCGAGTTGAAATTGGTGTGAAAGTCAAAGAAGTTCGAGTTGTAATTGAAGTTGGAGTGGACAGTTAAAGTCATAGTAGTTAGAGTTGGAGATGAAGTTGGAATGAGAGTTAAGGTTGCAGAAGTTTCCATTAAATTTGAACTGGAAGGGTTAGAGTAGTTGGAGTTGGAGTTGAAGTTAAAGTAAGAGTTAGAATAGCTCCAATTGTATTTCAAGTTGGATTTGAAAGTTGAAGTGCGAGGGTATTGATGCTGGAAATAAAGTTAGATTTGGAGTTAGGGTTAAAATAGCCGGAGTTGAGGTTGAAATAGGAGTGAGAGTTAGAGCAGTTAAAGTTTAAGTTAGAATTAGAGCTAGAGTGGT
>SEYY01004941.1:72500-80000 GCA_009176605.1 Armadillidium nasatum | reverse complement strand
TATACCTATATTCTATTAATACTATATACAAAATTATTTTTACTATTAACAATTATTTACAATTAATATTATTGTCATTTATTACTCCTTTAACTACTACAGTTTATTAGTTCTAGAGAAGTCAATTAGAGGAAAGTGAATCAATGAATGCATTTTAGTAATGCTTTTAAATCAGAATATATTTGTCCTGATTAATTAAAGAAAGATGAAACATTTAAATTAAGTAAAGTAACACTACCTCACTATAACATAAGACGCTACCTTAATATAACATAAGAAGTTATATATACTACCAAAACATAAATTTTGACATTGTCGGGCTTAGTGATACTTTTCTAAGAACCCACAATAAAGAAAACAATATGCAAAGATGGGTGATATATTTTTTAATACACAACAAATAAAAACTGGTGTTCCACAGGGATTCATACTAGCACCACTTTTATTTACAATATATATACAAAAGACTTAATTAACTCACGCAATTCCTATATGTTGATCAACGACAAAAATCCGAAACTCTCCTAAAATGTTGAAAGCACTTTAACAAATATCACAGGGGGGATCGATGCCAATGAGCTGTCATTAAATAAACAAAAAAACTTCTTTCATTATAATACAACAAAACGAAGGAAATAATTTTAAAATTATACTTTACGATATTAAACTAACCCGTACAAGTAAAAATAAAAAAAAATAAAAAAATGAAAAAAAACTACACTTAAAGAACACAACACAAAAACCCATTTGATTATGAACTCTGGTAAAAATAGCAAAATCCATTTCACCGTATGTACTGAGAGATATATTTTTTGCACATATATTCACCCACAAATAATTTACATGGAACAAGCATCCAAAACAAACACACTTCAAACCATAACAATGCAAAAACGAATCATTAGGCTTCTCAATTTCAGCAGAAATTTTTATAGTCACACACGACCCTTATTCAAAAAATTATTATTATTATTATTATTATTATTATTATTATTATTATTATTATTATTATTATTATTATTATTAATATTGCAATTTGATCATCTTTTAAATATCTCTCTTCTTAAGAAGATACACAAAGTAATAAGCAATAATACTAGTGAATTTCTAAAAACAAATCATCTATATAATCAAACCGAAGGGGAATAATCCTACGAAATACCAACAATCTAAAAACGACTTTCTATTATAAACTTACTAAAGCACGACAAGCAGTAAGTTACACCTCCGTCATACTATATAATAACCTACCGGATGATATAAAAAATGAAAGATCAGTAATATTATATGCATGCAAAATTAAAAAAATGTACTACATAAATTCGTACTCAAATTATTATTATTATTATTATTATTATTATTATTATTATTATTATTATATTATTATTATTATTATTATTATATATAATAATTATTATTATTATATTATTTAATATATTATTATTTTTTTTATTATATATTATTATTATTATTTTATTATTATTAAATTAATAAAAATATTATTATATTATAATTAATAATATTATTAATTATTATTATTATTATTATTATTATTATTATTATTAATATTATTAATTATTTTATAATTTATTGTTATTATTATTACTATTATTACTATTATTATTATTATTATTATATTATTATCATTTTCATTATTATCATTATTATTATCATTATTATTATTATTATTATCATTATCATTATTATTATTATTATTATTATTATTATTAGTGTTATTACTATTATTATTATGATAAATATTGCGATGGTCATTGAAAATTGTTATAATTAATTTGAGTAATTTTAGTGGTGTGATGTAGTAGTTTTTTACTATTACTGATATTATTCTTATTTCAGTATTTTCATTCTTTATGTAATTATTATTATCATGACAATAAATATGCTTCATCAGAGTAATAATGATAGTAGTATTTTTTATTATTACTATTATTATTTTAATTGTTGCTATTATTATTATCATTATCATTATAATTACTATTATTGTTGCTTTTATTATTAATATTACTATTTTTTTTAGTATATGACAATATAATTTACTAGTTTCTGTTAATGTTACTGGCATGATAAATACTATCATTAATATTACTAGAGTTTTGATAGTTTAATAGTAATTAAACCGGAACAGTCATAATAATAATAATAATAATAATAATAATAATAATAATAATAATAATAATAATAATAATAATAATAATAATAATAATAATAAATAATAATAATAATAATAATAATAATAATAATAATAATAATAAAATCAAAAAACTTTTATTTAGGCAAAAAGAAAAAAAATTAATAATAGTGTACATAATAAGAATACAAATGTATATTTTTCAAATTGTTTCTTTGTTTTTACTGAAAAGGACTTTAAATAATAATAATAATAATAATAATAATAATATATAATAATAATAATAATAATAATAATAATAATAATAATAATAATAATAATAATAATATTATTATTATTATTATTATTATTATTATTATTATTTAATCATTTATTATTTTTTTATTTAATTATTATTACTATTATTATTTAATCAGCAAAGCTTTTTAATGAACTAAAAATCGAAATATCATTAAAAGTTTTTACTCACAAAATCAAAAAGAATTATATAAATTAGTACTAATTATCTCTATCTCGATCATTGTTATTATTAATTATTATTATTATTATTATTATTATTATTATTATTATTATTATTATTATTATTATTATTATTATTATTATTATTATTATTATTATTATTATTATTATTATTATTATTATTATATATTATTATTATTATTATATTATTATTATTATTATTTATTATTATTATTATTATTATTATTATAAAACTTATTATTATTATCTATATTATTATTATTATTCCGTTCATTTTTGGCCTAAGTGCATTTTGCGCTGTACACTATTAAGTTGCTTTACCAAATAGATATGTTGCTTCACCAAATAATTTTATTAAATTTCTTTAAATAAATAATAAATAATTATAATAATAAATAATAATAATAAAATTATATTAAAAATATAAATTAATTTATTAAATTTTATTTAAAAAAAAAAAAAAAAAAAAAAAAAAATTTTAATAATAATTTTATTATTTTTAATAATAAAATTTTTTAATAAAATTTATGTCAGCAAGAACATATGCGTATCCCTTGGGGATACGCACATGAGCTTGTTATTATTATTCTTTTTCTGTTTTCATTGTTAATATTAGAAGAAGTTGCAGCAGTCTAATCAAAATGATTACACTAATTATTACTATCATTATTATTATTATTATTATTATTACCTTTGTTATTATTATTATTATTATTAGTATTATTAGTATTATTATTATTATTATTATTATTATTATTATTTTTTTTTTTTTTTTTTTTTTTTTTTTTTTTTTTTTTTTTTTTTTTTTTTTTTTTCAATTATTTTTTTTTATTATTTATTTATTTATTTATTTTTTCTTTCCGACATCTGGTACCTATTTTAAACTATATTCCTTGGGAAAGTAAGGTTTATTACTCATACATTCAGTGGCTAACCACAAAGATGAACCTTAAAACAACCGTTGTGGTTGATACACTGAGCTATTTTTCATCATTGAAATAAAGAACGCATACTTCAAAATTATATTTATTATTATTATTATTATTATTATTATTATTATTATTATTATTATTATTATTATTATTATTATTATTATTATTATTATTATTATTATTATTATTATTATTATTATTATTATTATTATTATTATTATTATTATTATTATTATTATTATTATTATAAGTATTATTGTTGTTAGTTCTATAAAAATTATAATTAATATTATTATTATTAGTATTATAATTATATATGTTGTAGATAATCCTATAATACAAGCGATGTCATACACTAACAGTAATGTTGTACTATTTTTACTAGTATTATTGTTGGAGATGGTATTTATTATTATTATTTTAATTACCATTATTATTTTTATTATTATTGTTATTATTATTATTATCATTATTATTGGTATTGTTGTTGTTAATTTCATTATTGTTACCATTATTAGCTGCTATTATAATTATTACTATTATTATTATTAATTAATATTATTAATATTTTTATTATTAGTTTTTATTACTATAATTATTATTATTATTGCTTTATCGTTAACTTTTTATTATATATAATTTATATTACTATTACTGAAATTAGTTGTTGAATAAATATTAAAATCCTGTTCCCGTTACTATTATTTTTATTATTACTATTACCATTATTCGATGATTTGTTCTTTTGAATTTTGTTACTGAAAAATGAATAAGGATTAAAGCTCAAAGATTACCAATATTCCAAAAAATTCTTATCATGACGACATTTCTTGTTAGTATTAGTTTTGTTCTGATCATTATTATTATTGCTATCTTTACTACTTTATGGATTATCATTACTATATTTATTATGGAGCATTATATTATATGCATCATATTTGTATCTTATTGGTTATTTAAATATATCGATGAACTATTTATAAACTAAACTTTAGGGTTCAATGAAAACCAATGTACATCCCCTTAGCAGCTCCTTTTCAGAGTAATTTACAGCTAACAAATTATTAATATTGTATTTAGTAGAATAGGACCTAGTGAAACATTGTAAAATTGTAATTGTACTTCTGAATAAAATATAGAAATGAAAAAATGAAATTATTATTATTATTATTATTTTATTATTATTATTATTATTATTATTATTATTATTATTATTATTATTATTATTATTATTATTATTATTATTATTATTATTATTATTATTATTATTATTATTATTAAATTTGGTAGTGTAGGACCTACTGTAAAATTGAAAATCTGTAAATGTACAATTTCTGAATGAATTATGAGAAAATTGTATTATTATTATTATTATTATTATTATTATTATTATTATTATTATTATTATTATTATTATTATTATTATTATTATTATACTATTATCATTATTATTGTTAAATATTATTATTAATATTATTAATATTATATTATTATTATTATTAAAGTCAATAATAAAGTAATTATTATTAATATTATTATTATTATTACTATTACCATCGCTATTATTTTAACATCATCGTTATACTATTAATAGTTAGAATTAACATTACAAATTAAAAAACATATTATATTTGTAATCATTATTATTGTAAAATAAAGTAAGTCGCATGTCATTATCAACTGCTAAATTTAATATTTACAGATGTGTTGTCTGGATGCAAAGGACAACAGCACAGTTTTGGAATTCGGAGTCCATTTCAAAAGACAACAGCACAGTCTTGCTATTCCGAGTCCATTTCAAAGGACAACAGTATAGTCTGGCCATTAGGAGTCCTTTTCAATGTACAACAGTATAGTCTTGCCATTCGGAGTCCTTTTCAAAGGACAATAGTACAGTTTTGCCATTCGGAGTCTTTTTCAAAGGAAAACAACACAGCCTTGACATTCGGGTCCTTTTCAAAGGACAGTAGTACAAACTTGCAATTCGGAGTCCTTTTCAAAGGACAACATCACAGTCTTACCATTCGGAGTCCTTTTTCAAAGGACAATAGCACAGTCTTGGAATTAGGAGCCCTTTTCAAAGGACAACAAAACAGTCTTGCCATTCGGACTCTTTTTGAGATATTAGTAAAATTAAACTTTTTGCATAACATTCCTATAGATACAAGAATACTGAAATTGTAATACTTTTATAAATAAAGCTTACGAACGAATATTCATGTTAATATTATCATTACTTTAGTGTTATTATTATTATTATTATTATTATTATTATTATTATTATTATTATTATTATTATTATTATTATTATTATTATTATTATTATTTCTCTTCCAATTTTTCAAAGGATTTTTTGTTTTCTATTTGCTGACCGGTTTCATCCGCCAACTTCAGACATCATCAAAGCTTGGATTCTAGAAGATGAATGATTTATTTTAAGATGTTAAGCCAAAAGTAAAGATTATAAATTTTGAAAAATTATTAATAAAGTTAGGTATTTAGTTTTTGAGCTTCACAAAAGGAGTGCACAATTTAAACCAGTAAATTGTCGACCTACAGTCAGACTCGCGTAAATAAATATATATCTAAACAAATATATATTTCGGGAAGATGACTGATGCTCTTTCAGATAGTCACCATCGTGTGCCAGTTTATTTACCCAAGTCTGACTTTCATTTTAAATTCTGCACTCCTCATGTGAAGCTCAAAAACTAAATACCTAACTTTATTAATAATTTTTCAAAATTTATGATCTTAACTTTTGGCTTAAATTCTTAAAATAAATCATTCATCTTCTAGAATTCAAGCTCTGATGATGTTCTGAAGTTGGCGGATGAAACCGGTCAGCAAATAGAAAAATAAAAAATCCTTGGAAAATTGGAAAAAAAGATTCAACTGATTTTAAAATAAAGGTGAATAGAACTTCTATTATTATTATTATTATTATTATTATTATTATTATTATTATTATTATTATTATTATTATTATTATTATTATTATTATTATATCATTATTATTATTATTATATATTATTATTTATTATTAATTTTGGTTATCTTTATTATCATTATGTACTTATTTATTTATTTATTTATTTATTTGTTAATTTTGGTTATTATTTTTATTTTATTTTATTAACTATTAATTATAATTATTATTTCTGTTATTTTAATTATAATTATTGTTTCTGCCATTATTATTATTATTATTATTATTATTATTATTATTATTATTATTATTATTATTATTATTATTATTATTATTATTATTATTTATAGGTATTAAATCTCCAAGCAGCTTTATTCTTGATTTGTTTTCCTTCGTTCGTTCTTGCAGTGTGTTTGAAGGAGGCCCCAAGAGAAGCCACAACTCTAAATTACGGATCGTGTCACTCAATCCACGTCAAACGTCAAAATGGATGGCAGTCGGGGAGGGGAGAGTGGGAGATGAGGGGAGAGTGGGAGATGAGGGGGGGAGTGAGAGGGGTGGTGGAGGGACAGGAGAGTAAAGAGAGGATGAAGAGGGGAAGGAAAGTCTTGGAGGAAATGTTGGGAAGGAGGCTTAAGAAGGAAAAAAAGATTGGGAAGTCAGAGACGGAAAAATAAGAATAAGTTTCTATTGAAAATGAAAATGAGAAGAAGGAAGGAAAATGATAATAATGATGTGAAATAAAAATGAGAAATAGTAAATGATAAAAGAATGAAAAGAATATATAGGATGAAAATAAAAAGGTGATAAAAGAAGTTATTGTGCTACGATATAAATATATTAGGGAGAAAGGAAAGAAGAAAGATAGGAAAACATCGAATGTGGTTAAAGAAAAATTAAATAAAGCAGTTAATAATAAAATTTTAGGAGACAAAAATTTAATAATAAAAGGCGATTGTTTTAATTTTTATAAATTTTTTAAAAAATCAGAAAACATATTTTGATTCAAT
>SEYY01004941.1:52500-65000 GCA_009176605.1 Armadillidium nasatum | reverse complement strand
ATTATTATTATTATTATTATTATATTATTATTATTATTATTATTATTATTATTATTATTATTATTATTATTATTATTATTATTATTATTATTATTATTATTATTATTATTATTATTATTATTATTATCGCCATCCTCCTTTTAATTTTTATTATTTATTATTATTATTATTATTATTATTATTATTATTATTATTATTATTATTATTATTATTATTATTATTATTATTATTATTATTATTATTCAAAGTGAATACCATATGTTAAATATATCATTAGGTTTGAACCAAAACTCATATATTTATTCCTTTTCATAAAAAATAAAAAAAAGTCACTTTTTTTAGACGTCATAAATCTTGGACTATTTCATCTCTGTTAAAATATTTAAAATTGAAAAATAATGATAATAAAAATTGAAAACACCACACGTCTAGTCAATCATTTTTCTTCATTTGAACTTTTTTTCAGAAGCAAGATGTTATATATATATATAGATATATAATATATATATATATATATATATATATATATATATATATATATATATATATATATATATATATATATATATATATATATATATATATATATATATATATATATATATATATATATATATATATATATATATATATATATATATATATATATATATATATATATATATATATATATATATATATATATATATATATATATATATATATATATATATATATATATATATATATATATATATATATATATATATATATATATATATATATATATATATATATATATATATATATATATATATATATATATATATATATATATATATATATATATATATATATATATATATATATATATATATATATATATATATATATGCAAAAAAAAACTTTTTATATCATGTTTTTTTCTGGTCGAAAACCTTTTGTTTTTTTTTTTGTTTGTTTTTTTTTTTTTTTTTTATTTTACATTTTTTTTCATTACTTTTATTATTACTAAGGGCCTTAATGTGCATAGACTTACCTGTTTTACATTGCCATATACTCATATCAAAGTCTGATAAAATGAAGTATTAATTTCCGATTCAAATCTACAGCAACTCTTAATATGTGAATTCTAAATTTGGCACGTCTCTCAATCTCCCTTATATGTATTTGGAATGTGAATTTTATATCTGACATCATTGCTTTGTCTCCCAGTTAAGCATTCCCTCTCTCTCTCTCTCTCTCTCTCTCTCTCTCTCTCTCTCTCTCTCTCTCTCTCTCTCTCTCTCTCTCTCTCTCTCTCTCTCTCTCTCTCTTCTCTTCTCTCTCTCTCTCTCTCTCTCTCTCTCTCTCTCTCTCTCTCTCTCTCTCTCTCTCTCTCTCTCTCTCTCCTTTGTTATAGAACCAGCTTAGCGCAAACCAAAGCGACATGCTCGCGGGAACAGTTTCTTAAGCTCATTGATCAGCTACTTTTCAGATGTGACAAAATAAATCATATTTTATTGATATCTTTTGGGTTCCTTGTTTCTGTTAGCTTCAATGTTTCCTCCCATATAAGCGAAACAAGCGAACAACCTTTAAAAAATACGATATTATTAACTAAAGTGTATAATGATAAAGAGACAATGTGAACTGAGTTTCATGGTAGCTTATAACTCCAGGCTCGTTTACCATACGTTATTTTCCTTTAATTATGGTAAAAGGCAATATATTTTACTTCTCAAATTGACACACACATAAAATCAAAATTAAAATGTGACAAAAATGATGGGATTTTATTACGAAGAACATCCGATATTGTTCCAGAAGAAGGACAAGTACTTCAAGATCATCAACGAACAGTAATCTTTTGAATATTGTTAATACTATTCTTTCTTCTTGAAGTAATAAAAAAATGGTGAGCAAAATTCCCGCGAAGGGAATCGAAAAAAATTCTCATGCTGCTCTTCCATTGTCTGAAATCCTTAAAGACTTCTCCACTTAGTGTTGCTAATTAGAGTATTTTCATTAATACTCTCGTAGTTTTCGCTAAAATTAGCCAGAGTCGAGTTGCTGAGTAAGCTCAGAATATCTTAATTTAATATAACCTTCAAATAGTAGTTAGAATTCAATAATTAGCTAAATTTCTAGCTTTAATTCAACTTAAGATAGCACATTAAACACAATAACTTTCACCAATGGTTGAAGATGGAGGAATACAGGTATATGAAAGAGTTTTTTTTTATTTCCTGACAACGTATGAAGATATATGAACAGATAAACTAATTTTTCCTTTTTTTTTCCTTTCTCTTTTTTTACAATACAATAAAAAAAAATTTAACTGATTACTCGAACAAGGAAATCAATTGAATTTGAAATATTTAAATGCAAGAAAGTTCGTTTTCGCTTTAAAAAAAAAAAAAAAAAAAAAAAAAAAAAAAAAAAAAAAAAAAAAAAAAAAAAAAAACACATATATATATATATATATATATATATATATATATATATATATATATATATATATATATATATATATATATATATATATATATATATATATATATATATATATATATATATATATATATATATATATATATATATATATATATATATATATATATATATATATATATATATATATATATATATATATATATATATATATATATATATATATATATATATATATATATATATATATATATATATATATATATATATATATATATATATATATATATATATATATATATATATATATATATATATATATATATATATATACAGTTCACCAACTCTTACAAGCAGAGCTCTTTTCATGAAGGAGGAATATACAAATGGGTAAAGAGGAAGAAAACCCACCCAAAACCCAATCCTAACGTACATTTCAGAGATGGACATAGACCGAAGCCTTGAAGAGAGGGAGATTAAAAAAGGAGAAGGAGAATTAAATGATAGTAGAGAGTTCCACAGAACAGAGGAGGCTGGAAAGAAGGCACCACAACGGACAAGACTGAGATTTCCATCATCCACACAAAATTCATGCTAAAGCAGGTCACCCCTTGTGCAACGAGAGTGACACAATGGTGGCCTATTCCCTCGAGCACCTGCCATTGTAGTACATATTGAAAAGAGATAGTGCATCAGTGTCACGTATATATATATAATATATATATATATATATATATATATATATATATATATATATATATATATATATATATATATATATCCTCAGGTGTGCAAAGGCCAAAGGCCTAGCAATTTCCACCAGAGTTGGGGAAATACCGGAAATCTGGTCGTTAATGTCCGAAATGTCCGGTCCACGGCGTTTAAAAGTGTGCAAGTCAAAGAAAGTTGAAAAAACAGATAAAGAAAGCATGTTCCAGACTTTACCAGTAGAGTATAACCACAAGTCAGACCAGTCAGCAGCACCGAAGTGCCAGAAACGTCACTTCCTCTAATTCGAGGCCGTTTTTTTGCGGAAGACTTGAAGAAACAGAACAAGAAACCGAGATAAGAGGATATGTCAAGCCCCACCACGCAAGTCCCCCCATGGTTCCCTAAGGGCAGAAGACCATAAATCTGTGAGATAGGAAAGTATATCACCAGTAGACCTCGAACGCCGAAAGCCATACTGATGATCAGAAAGAAGGGAATGGGATTCCAGATGATCTAAGAAGTGAGAGTTGAGAAGGGTTTTAAAGATCTTAGACAGATACAAGTGAGAGCTGTAGGGCGATAGTTGGAAGGATCAGAGCGGCTACCTTTTTCGGAATTGGTTGGACTAATGCGCGCTTCCAACACTGAGGGAAAGTACTAGTATTGAGGCATAGAGAGAAAAGTTGAACGAGGGACGGAGCTAGCTCAGGGGCACACTCCCTTAAAACTCGGGGAGGAATGCCATCCGGGCCGCTTGCCTTCCTAACGTTCATAAATTTCAGAAGCTCATGCACCTGATCAAATGTAATCACAGGTAAAGGCATGGGACATCTGAGAGGAGAAGAAATAGGAGGAGGATTGCTGGAATCGTCCAGGGTTGAATTAGAAGGAGAACAGGAGGCCGAAAGAGATTAGTCTTTTCAGTTGGAATGTTATCAACAGAACCATCAGAGCGAATAAGAGGAGGAAAGGAAGATTTGCAGAAATTGTTGGAGATATTTTTGGCAAGAGGCCAGAAAGATTTTTCAGTAGGAGAATTTAGGAGCTCAGCACACCTTCGTTTAGTGAATATCAGCTTTGCTCGTCGAAGAATATCCCTGCAACGATTCTGAGCTGAATGAAAATTAGCGTGAGTGATAAGAAGTAGAATTTTTCCACTCTCGATACGCGATGTCTTGAAGCCTGAATATCACGAGAGCAAGCGTGATCGAACCATTGATTTTGTGGAGAGAAAGATTTAGTTGAAGAAGGAATGAACCTGCTCATCCCATCGACGATTACGGCCCCCAACTTATCGGCAGAGACCGAAGCGTCTTCAGAGACAAATCAGTCCCTCCAGGGATAGTTAGCGTAGGAAAAACGCAAAACCCCTCAGTCAGCCCGATCAAAGTGCCAGAAAATAAGCTTATATATATATATATATATATATATATATATATATATATATATATATATAATATATATATATATATATATATATATATATATATATATATATATATATATATATATATATATATATATATATATATATATATATATATATATATATATATATATATATATATATATATATATATATATATATATATATATATATATATATATATATATATATATATATATATATATATATATATATATATATATATATATATATATATATATATATATATATATATATATATATATATATATATAAAATATATATAAAATTATATTATATAATATATATATATATATATATATATATATATATATAATATATATATATATATATATATATATATATATATATATATATATATATATATATATATATATATATATATATATATATATATATATATATATATATATATATCAAAAATGTTGAATTTTGAATTGTATTGACTAAAAATTATGGGGAGACCAGGCCCTCTGCGCCTCCTGCGCCCCCTGCGCCTCCATCACCCCATAGTTACGCATATGACTGCTTCTAGCTCGTCCTATCACTCCTCCGGTTATGTCCAGTGAAGGGGTACTCGCTTTGGGCAGTGCTATGTCCCCCTATATATATATATATATATATATATATATATATATATATATATATATATATATATATATATATATATATATATATATATATATATATATATATATATATATATATATATATATATATATATATATATATATATATATATATATATATATATATATATATATATATATATATATATATATATATATATATATATATATATATATATATATATATATATATATATATATATATATATATATATATATATATATATATATATATATATATATATATATATATATATATATATATATACTATAAATACTATAAATTTTACTTAATGAAGAAATATATTCCAAATTAATTTGAAATGGGTCTTCATCTGTTCAACCCATGATTGAGCATTGAAATATGTATGTGTGTGTGTGTATGAGAGAGAGAGAGAGAGAGAGAGAGAGAGAGAGAGAGAGAGAGAGAGAGAGAGAGAGAGAGAGAGAGAGATGACAAAAATAGACCTGGCATTTGATTGGCAAGTGCCAACATCTTACTAGGCACTGAGCCATTTATATTCAATAAGGTGATTAAAAAGTCGAAAAGTGGCATGATTTATGTATTCAAAAAAGATGTTACGAAAATGTCTGAAGAAACCTTATAAAGATGTCAGTCGTAGCTCATAAATCTAAGCGTCTTTAAAAATAAGGATTTGGATAAACAGTTTTTAGAAAACGGGGATTTTTTTAAATGGTACTTGTTTTTAAATGATTATTTAAATATTTTGACTTTTTTTAAATTATTAATGTACCGATGTCATTATAAGTATTTATTTAATAGAAAAATACACACACACACACTCACTTTATATATATATATATATATATATATATATATATATATATATATATATATATATATATATATATATATATATATATATATATATATATATATATATATATATATATATATATAATATATATATATATATATATATATATATATATATATATATATATATATATATATATATATATATATATATATATATATATATATATATATATATATAATATATATATATATATATATATATATATATATATATATATATATATATATATATATATATATATATATATAATATATATATATATATATATATATATATATATATATATATATATATATATATATATATATATAATATATATATATATATATTATATATATATATATATATATATATATATATATATATATATATATATATATATATATATATATATATATATATATATATATATATATATATATATATATATATATATATATATATATATATATATATATATATATATATATATATATATATATATATATATATATATATATATATATGCAAGAGGAAAAAGCTTTGGATTAGACAAGAGACAGTCTGCTATACAATAACTGAAGTTGTTACTGCCAGAGATATTTTCATTGCAAGACTCCGCCATTCACTTAGTCCGTTCAAATTTACGTCTCCTCGAGGCTTTGCTCTGACAATTTTGAAGTGTGGAATTTCTCCGCCTGACTTCAAATTACATTAAAGTAGAAAGTTTGTCAGAGCGGGAGAGACCCTTCATGGTGTGAGCCTATGTATACAAAGCACTTCTTGATTGCTGCCACTTTGCTCTCCCTTATATCTAATATTGTTATTATATATATATATATATATATATATATATATATATATATATATATATATATATATATATATATATATATATATATATATATTATATATATATATATATATATATATATATATATATATATATATATATATATATATATATATATATATATATATATATATATATATATATATATATATATATATATATATATATATATATATATATATATATATCATGAGATGGTATCAGTATTGAGCACACTTTATCGGGGTTGTACGTATCGCAAATTCCAGCAAGTTTTCGAGAAGCATTAACGAACCTGATCTGATTTAACGAATAGTTTTATTCTCCATCAAGTTTATATGCAATGGCACTAAACTTGATAACCAAATCAAATATATTGCGTACTATTTCATAGAACGTCGACATTTAAATAATTTTAATTATCAACAACTTTCAATAATATTAATTTTTGTTTTCAGAAACAGTTTTATTTCATACCTTCCAAATGAGCAAGAAGGAGTGTGCTCTGAGACGCGTGACAAAGGAACATTCCCATCTTGATTCATCAATTTTCTCTTGATTCCATTTTTATCCATCAATTTTCATCAATTTTAATTTTAATGAAGTTCTTTATTATATTCAATTTATTTCAAAGTGATTGAGTGTTCTCCGAGACTTGATTTAGGCTTCTTTCAAATATAGATATAACGAATTGGTTTGAACATTTAAAAGACAAATGGAAGATACCGAAAAAAATGTGAATAGCTGTTAGGAAAGATTTTGTAAAGCTTTCACTTTACAAAATTGCTCAATCAACCTTGGAGACAAATTTAAACATAAAACTCTAACTTTTTCCCCTTGATTTTGCTGTAACTGAGACAACCGACCTTCAATTTTTTTTCGGAAGTTAATACAGTTCAATCATCAATGGAACATAGAATTGTTCTAGCCTTTTCACATAAAGCAGGTAATACGCATACAATGATAGAAATAAACAATAAGCCTATGTAATTTCATCTGAGGAAATTTATTGAAAGCATTTCGAAATTACACCAAAAACACAGATAAAATGGCAACAAAAGGATTTAAAAGAAAACAGCTACAGTTCTTTAAAAATGAAAATGATCATTCTTCTTGATAAGCTCCATATTTATATTGGTAACTCCAACAAGATAAAACATGTTAAGATATGTTTGAAGATAGTTTCAGCTAGATGACTTTTGCTTTGAATATCTTATCCAAAGAAGATTTTCTTCCACAAAAGATCAATACTAGGGAAATGAAAAACAATTGAATGCTGCATTGGAAAAGGAAAACTTTTCCTTCCACTCCTAATAATAATAATAATAATAATAATAATAATAATAATAATAATAATAATAATAATAATAATAATAATAATAATAATAATAATAATAATAATAATAATAATAATATAATAATAATAATAATAATAATAATAATAATAAAAATAATAATAATAATAATAATAATAATAATAATAATAATAATAATAATAATAATAATAATAATAATAATAATAATAATAATAATAATAATAATAATAATAATAATAATAATAATAATAATAATAATAAAAATTTTAAATGTCTGTAGAAAATCAAAATAAAAAGGAAGACGAGCAAAACTAAAAATAAAAAGTAATTCAAAAGAACTACAAGGTAAAATAAAACAAAAGTAAACAGCTTTTGAACGAAACATGTTTCGCAAAAACGAGAATTTGAATCCCTTGAAAACAAATAACTTCGGTAAAAATGAAAAATAGATGTCAACATTTAATATGTAACTTTTACCAATAGCTTCATAAATCATTTTTCCCCAATCACTTCATATTACCTCCGGCACTGGGTGATCCGAATATGCTGTGGCACACTAGCGAAATTTTTGTTGCGTGAAACTCGTTCGAGTTCCAAGAAATTGCAGAAGAATTATTTAAAAATAAACTCAAAATAAATTAGAATAAATTGAAATTACATGAAATTTAAAAAAAAAAAAACAAGAGAAAAAAAATTTCCTTGCTCATCCAATAAAACAAAAACACGTGACCAAAATTACTATTCAAATATTTTTTAAAAAAACGCAACCAAAATATGTTATTGCTCCTCATATTAAAAATCACGTGATCAAAAAAGTTTTGCTTTCCTCAAGTAGTAAAGAATACGCGACCCAAAAAAAAGTATTGGCTCCTCAAATAAAAAGTAACGACCAAAAAGTTTTCATGCATCTCAAATAAAAAACAAGCGACCAAAAAGTTCTGTTGCTCCTCAAATAAAAAATCAGGTGACCAAAAGTTTTGTTGCTCCTCAAATATAAAATCGTGCAACCAAAAATTTTTGTTGCTCCTCAAATAAAAACGAACACAACCAAAAATTGTTATTGCTCCTCAAATATAAAACGCTACCAAAAAGTATTTTTTTCTCCTCAAATAAAAAAAAGAACACACAACCAATAAATGTTATTGCACCTAAAATAAAAAATTACGTGACCAAAAAGTTTTGTTGCTCCTCAAATCTAAAACAAATTCCTTTATTTATTTCCAATTTCTGACAATTCAAATAAAATTGGGTGAAGTTTCATGCACAAAAATAGCATATGTACAGTCGTGAACAGAAGTTCGTTCCTATTAGGCTGGAAATAAATATTTTTATAAAATGAAAATCATGTCATAAAAGCTCTATTTTGAATAAATAGAAAATAAAGACATTGAGCGGGGCTTAATTGAACTGTGATTGGCTGAATCTGAAATGACCCCTATTTTATATAAATATTTATTTCCAGCTTAATAGGAACGAACTTCTGTTCACGACTGTACAAAGAGATTTTAGCCTTAGGTATATAAATGACAAAAAATTAAAAAAAAAATAAAAAAAACGGCTGTAAAATAAATATCTAATTCTTATAACACACACATCAGAAAAATCCAAAAAGGAGCCTTATAGCATCACTGCATAAGGTCCATTTTTGGATGTTTTTAGTAAGTTGGTTATTATTCTTATCTATTATATCGTTTGCGTGTTTTGTCAAATTAAAATTCAAAAATTTTTTGTGTCATAAACCTTAAGGATAAATGTTTCAAATTTTTTTTTATTATATATAAATATATATATTATATATATATATATATATATATATATTATATATATATATATATATATATATATATATATATATATATATATATATATATATATATATATATATATATATATATATATATATATATATATATAAAAGGTTTAAAGGTAATTTTTTTTTGTGTGTGGTCTTTTTTTTTTTTTTTTTGTATCTTAAAATCTTTACTAAAAAAATTACTTCCATATTTGAATATTCAAGTCCATAATATAAAATTATATATCACCTTAATTAACATTTATTTTATTGCCTACCGACATTTGGCAATGTATTAAATATTGTTGCTTATTATTAAACTTCAAATCAATCGAAAGCCACTTAACATTTTTATTTGTCTTTAGATTTTGTTAATTAATGGAAAACGACCTTGGATCTATCTTCAGATTATGACTTAAGATTTATATTCGTATTTTGCTAACCAATCGAAAGCGACTTAGTATTTATCTTCAGATTATGTAAACCAATCGAAAACAACGTAAGTTTTTTCTTTAGATCTTGTTAATCAATAGAAAACGACTTTTTATATATTCTCAGATTAAGTTAATAACCAAGCGAAAACAACTTAAGTTTTATCTTCAGTCTTTGTTAATCAATAGAAAACTACTTGAGTTTTATCTACACATTTTATTAACCAATCGAAAACGACTTAGAATAAAATCTTCAGGTTATGTTAACCAATCGAAAGCAACTTAAATTTTATCTTCAGGTTTTGTTAATCAATCGAAAAAGACTTAAGATTCATCTTCGGATTTTCTTCTTTACACAATAGCTCATTCATTTTCAATAATATATAATTAAATATCGTCTTAAATCCTTTGTATAATTACTCTTCAAAATACTCTCATGTCATCTGAATGTTACTTGAGATGAAGCTCAAAGTCTTTTTGCCTAATTATTTATGGAATTCATTCGCTTTAAAAAATATGATACATAAATTAGAGATGAACAATCCTATATGTCAGCTGATAAAGTTCCTCTGATATGTGTGTGTGTGTTTTGAGTATATATATATTATATATATATATATATATATATATATATATATATATATATATATATATATATATATATATATATATATATATATATATATATATATATATATATATATATATATATATATATATATAGGGGTTTCAAGCACCCTCCCAAGGAATTTTAATTAGTACCAAACTGAAACAATGATTCGAAACAAAAGAGATTCAAAAACCCTTCTACTATGTCGACTGTTTGGTGTAGGCGGAGTAGTTCGATGGTAGAGCTTTTTTCAACACTGTCTACGGCAATACTGTTGTCAATGGGTTCGAATCCTGGCTTGCGGGAAATATTTCTCTATCATATTGCTGATAATTTTGTCGCAACAGTTGTTACGTCCATATTGACGTTTCCTGATCTTCGTTGGTTGTAGCCCAGGTAGTCCACAAGTAGGGGATCGAGACACCCTCCTATATATATATATATATATATATATATATATATATATATATATATATATATATATATATATATATATATATATATATATATATATATATATATAATCAATCTTCATTATACATATGATTAGTACTAATGATTAGTCTATTTCCTGTTGCATAATTAAAACAGACATATTTTTTTATATTCTATTCTGCTTATAATTACTGTATAGTTGTAATACTGAACATATGTTATTGAAAATACAATGATGTAAGTATTAGTCATAATGGAATATATATATACAGTATATGTATATATATAATTGTCCTACAATTGATAATTATACCTTTTATAATTGCAAGAATATGTTAATTTGACAAAAATTGATATATATATATATATATATATATATATATATATATATATATATATATATATATATATATATATATATATATATATATATATATATATATATATATATATATATATATATATATATGTGAAATGGGAAAATTAGAGGAGGGAAGAGTGTTCCACATTTTTACGATAACGTCTCAGTAAAATTTTCAATGCAGAAAAGACATACTATTTAACACAAAGTAGCTTCAACAATTTATTTTTCTAACAATATATATTTTATGGGATACTTTTTCAGTGTACCGAACGTAAATTATAAGGTCTTGTACTATAACAGCGGTTCCCAACCTGGGGTACGCGTACCCCTGGGGGTACGCCTGCTATCGATTGGGGGTACATAAAAATATATATGGCTTAAAAAAGAATGTAAAAGGAAAAAATTAATAGAATATAGATTATTATAGAATATCAAATTACGAAATTAAATTATTGTTCTTATATATATATATATATATATATATATATATATATATATATATATATATATATATATATATATATATATATATATATATATATATATATATATATATATATATATATATATATATATATATATTGGATTTGTGTGTACGAAGGTACTCGTAAATTAAAAACACTCTGAAAGGGTACGGAAGGAAAAAAAGGTTGGAAACCCCTGTACTATAAGATCAGAATCAGAAGACCAAGAGTCCGCA
>SEYY01004941.1:45000-47500 GCA_009176605.1 Armadillidium nasatum | reverse complement strand
TGAAGCTATGATGATATATTTGTATTAATTTTGAAGTTTTCTTTTTTTTTTTTTCTTTTTCTTCTTCATTTTTTCTTTTTCTTTCCTTCAAATTGATTGGCTTTTTCTTAATGAAAATTTTCTTTTAGTTTATGTGTTTTAGATTGTAGTTTATCTTATTAATGTTTAAACTTAAGATTTTTTTTCTTTTTTTTTTTAAATTATTCATAATTCATATTTTATATTTTATTATATATATTTATATATATATATATATATATATATATATATATATATATATATATATATATATATATATATATATATATATATATATATATATATATATATATATATATATATATATATATATATATATATATATATATATATATATATATATATATATATATATCTTCATTCAAGGGATTTCCCTCAAGTCCGAAGCGTTAACGTATACATTATACAAGCAGAGCTTTACAATGATCAGAAAGGTTCGTAAGAGGAAATAGTTAATGAAATATAAGAATATAAAATCTCAAATATCTTATTAAAAATAAAAGAAAATTTCTAATCTTTTAAGAATAAAATAAATCTCTAATCTCTTTTTAAATCTGCATCCACAATCAGGAATCTGTTTTTTTTTATATTAAAGTAAGTATAAAGAAACTAATGAATTTTAAAAATAGAAAAAGACATATGCATGGCGCACTAACGTTTGTCTACATTTGTCTCCGTCTCCCATATCTTCTGACCAGTGAGTGGTGGTGAATAAATGGTTAATTTCCACTTTGTAGGTTGCAAACTATATTACCACTCAAGCAGAGTTACAATTAGAATGCATATACCTTTGAATATTTATTGAGATACTTTCCCATCCTCCATTTAGTAATAATGTTGAAGTACAATTGAACATTGATTTTGCTTTAACATTTGAAAACCTTCTCAAAACATTTCATATGAAAAAAATTTTTTTTTTTGGAAAAATTTTTTTTTTTTTTTTTTTTTTTTTAATGAGAGTATTAAAACAAAATAAATCATTCAAATAAGCAAGGTCTTCATTAAAAATTGGATAATATTTCTTTAAATATACTTTTAAATATACTTTTTATTTTCGTAATATAACTCATGGTCAATAAATAAAAACTAGCATTACTTCATTGAAAGTTTAATTGCGGGAAAATGTTTAATTTATTTATTTTTATTTTTTAAATGACTGAAAAAAATAGAAAGATTTAAACATCAAGGAACTAAAACTTCATTTATTAATATTGAAATTAAATAGTATTACAGTAAAAGGTCAGCTACATGTAGCACGTCATAGTAAAATGTTCAGACAGTTAAAAATTTCTGTAAAAAAAAGGAACGTTTTTGTCCACTAACTGTCTCCTGGTCAAAATTATAAATTTAAAAGTATACTTCATAAATTCTTTATATATAGTTCAAAGCATTAAAACTTCATACAAAAAACAATAAGTTTTGATAGATTTGATGGTCGACTTATAAAATTAAAAATTATTTATGACAAATAATAAATAATTCAGTTTGATTCATTTGATGGTTGACCCCATAAATTTAAAAATTATTTATATAACAAATAAATAATTTAGTTTAAAAATTTCTAATAAAGTTTGATCCACTTGACAGTCCCCCAGTTAAAATATAAATTTAAAAGTTAAATATCATATAATAGGTTCCACATGACTGAAGATTCTTAAAGTCAAATATTAAGTTTGATCCATTTGAAAGTCTTCTGGTCAAAGCATAAATTTAAATAGTAATCTTCATGCACCAGAATCATGCATTTCAGAATCTTAAAAATTCATATTTAAGCATCAAAAACGCGTTTGATCAGCTTAAAGGTTCTCCTGTATTAATGCATATATTTAAAATATTTAACCTTCATATAATAAGTTATATATTATAGTTCAAACAGTTAGTAAAATTAAATTAAAAACTTTATATCTTATGGGCATTACTCTATTCTAGAAAAGGAACTTTTCTATGTTATTTTTACTTAGTATCCGTCAATGAGATCAAACTGCCGCCCTCAAGCAGGTTAGTTAATCACTTTATCGTTTTGCCAAGGTAAACACTTTTTTTTTATTTTTTTTTTGAAGTTCACATCTCATGGGCATTGCCCTATTCTAGGAGAGGAACTTTTCTAGGTATTATATACCTAGGATCCCCAAGTGGGATCGAACCGGCGCCTTCAAGCACATGAGTTAATCACTCTACCGTTTGAGCCACGGTAGACACTTAATGTGTTCTAAATTAAAAAATAAATTCAAATTGTAAACTTTATGTAGTAAGTTACATATTGTTCAAGACCTTAAAATTTCATGTTAAAAATAGTGAGGTTTGATCCATTTGATGGTCTCTTGGTCAAAGCATTTAAATAATTTCCGATTACTTCTCTTCATAAATATTTAACCCTTTTAAACTCCCTATAAAACGACTTCTCAAAGTTTTATAATAATATAAAGTAAATATAATGAATTAATTATACATATTGCGTGAC
>SEYY01004941.1:32500-35000 GCA_009176605.1 Armadillidium nasatum | reverse complement strand
TTTATCACAAAGTTTTTGAAGAGCAGCTAATGGATGAGATGATCCAGGTGTATCTCCTCCAACAGAACCAAGCAAAGCCGACAAGCCGCCCAAGGCTCCCGACGAGGGTCCTCTATTCGTACTCGATTCAGAATGTGGAGTTCCAGAACGACTACTTCCTGTAGGTGAAGTAACTAACCTATTGACGGGAGTTGGAGATCTACGCTCGATATCAGATTTATAGGTATCAGATTTATAGGTATCAGATTTATACGTTAGGGAACTAATTTCGTCTTCCATTCTCTCCTCTTTTTTAAGTTTAAATTCGTCTTTAATTCTCAATTCTTCCTTGATTTTTGGTTCCTCTGGAATATTTGATGATGGTTCTCTATCGGGACAAATTTCAATTTGATCATTTGGCTCTTGTTTCACCCCCATTCCATCTCGTGAAGCTCCACTATCCATATCATTGTCTGAATGATCAGTACCATTTTCTGTAGGGTGATTATCATCATTTCCCGACATATGTAGATCGTTACGTATCATTTCAATTGACCTGTCGCTGGCACTTCCGTCTCTTGTAATTGATCCCGTGGACGCTGGTCGAGAATCTGGGCGAGAACTTGGCCTTAATGGAGATCTGGGAAATGTGTCTCTTGTATCTGAATCACCACTTGGGCTATGCCCAGTATCTGGTCCCCTCATGCTTAGACCTCTTTCACTAGGGCCAAATGAGGGAGGTAAATTAAAAGAAGAGCCATGCCCAGTATGGAGTCTTGAAAAAGTGGCATACATTCCCATTAACTGAGGGTCCATAAGTGGTTTGGAATAATCTGTTCCTTCATCAATTCCCAACCGACGAAGTATGCTTGATCCAAGTGGACTTCCACCAGCCTTTGACTTACCTGAGTCAAAACTTTTTTCAATTAATTTTTCTAATGCACATAAAACAGAGGGAGATTCCTTTGGTCTCCTCACTTTTTAATTTTTCTCCTTCGCTTTCTGTTAAACTGTCTCTCTTTTCTCTTTGAGTGTCGCGTAGATTCTCTCTGATGGGGTCAATATCTTTCTTATCAGGGGTCATTTTTCCTTCGCTGTCTGTGTCTTTTGAGGAATCATATCTACTTCCTTGATCAGGTTCAGGAGAGAGTATAGATGATTTGAGCAGTTCTCGGTTAATAACACCAACACACGTACGGATATGATCAACAAATAAAGGAGTATCGATTTTATCACCACATTTTTCGCATGTTATTCTTGAAGGTGTTCCTTCTTTCATACGTCCGTAATCGTTAGTAGAACGTAGTTCCTGTTGAGCTCTTTCTAATTCTAATAACTTTCGAACAGGAAGAGATTTTTTGCGTTTTTCTCTGGTCTGACGCCTCCTGGAACCTGATTCAGTAATCGATCTCATTATATGTTCTTTATAATGTGCATATTTAACCATATGATTACTTAATTCTTTAAGGGATGAAAAAGCTTGGTCACAAACTTTACAAGTCAAAACAGCATTAACATGAGTTTGGCTATTTGTTTTTTCTTCTGGGGATTTCCAAGAGATTATCTGTTCTTGAGATATGATATTAGTGTAATGTTGTGTTTGCTGCATATGACGCGTCATTTCAGCCAAGGATTTAAAGCTTTGACCACACCACATACATTTAAGTATTTGACGCGTCTGTTCTGCACCTTTACCCAGCCATACGTCTTGTCCTCGTACTAGTTTTCGAGGAAGAGGCATTGTTTCCTTAATACTCGAAATTAAATCGCACGATGATGATGACGATGCAGTTCCTGGAGAAGAAACTGGAGGTTTACAATTTAATTTAGAAGGCATATGAGGAGGCAACGATGCTCCAGATGTAGGAGGAGGTATTGGGGGAGGAAGATTTACTCCGCAATGTTTTGCTTCTTTCATGTGAGTTGTCAAATCTGCCAAAGTATTAAATGAAGCTTTACACCATACGCACTTGAGAACATCTTTTGTTGCATCTTGGCCCTTACTAAGCCAATGACTTTGCCAGGCATTAGTCCGTCCACCTGATGAATTACCAACATTGTTACTCCTGAATAACTCTGACGATGCTCCAACACCTCCCATACTTCCACCCATACCGGCATCTCCCCCAAGTTTGCTTAATTCACTCATTCCTTTCTAATGCCTTTGATGCTTCAGATGGTGTTGGGCCTGAATGGCCTCCAAGGGAAAAGGGAGGTAACTTTGATGTTGGAGATGTCTCTGGTTTAAATTTGCCATTCCAAAGAGCCAGATCTGATTTCAATGCAGCTAGATCTGGACGAAGAGCAAGCGTTGAAGCTAACTGAGGAGGAAGAGGAAATCCCCAAGGACTTAGCTTAGCTAAATCTATGGGATTCATTTTGCCGTGAGCAGCTGCTGCTTCAAGAAGAGCATCTGCAGCCCTTTTCCTTGGAACTGATAAAGTCTAGAGGAGAATCGCCTGTTCGATGCAATCCCAAAGGTGGTGGTGAGCCTCTCAAAGGAGACGACTTAGATGCCATA
>SEYY01004941.1:25000-27500 GCA_009176605.1 Armadillidium nasatum | reverse complement strand
CCCCTCACCTTTCACCAGTTTTTTCTCTCTCCCTCTCTCTCTCTCTCTCTCTATCTATCTATCTATCTACTGAAATGTTTCTTTTCATTCGTAAGCAACGACTTTAGATTACGATACTCTTTTATCAGAGAAAAAGAAGAAGAAGAAAAAAAAATAAAAATCTCGGAAGAAAAAAGATTATTTTTGCTCCCGATTTTTCTGCGTCTGGCTTCCCAGGGACAAACATGAACATTAGACGAGAGTTAATAATGAACTTAGAGCATCCATTGACGTGATGGCGGAAAAGAATAGTGCACGAAGGTCTAATTGCCGTCTAGGGATCACACTAACTAGCCGTCGGCTCGCCCTCCGACCATTCGTGAAATTAAAAGAAAAAAAAGGGGATATCAAGGATCGGAAAACTCAACTAATAATTCCTCAATTTATAGAAAAATAAAATATAAACTTAACTACACATTCTAAACGATAAATGACAAATAAAAATTTAAACTTTCTTTCAACACACTCATATTTATACTCATAATCACGAACCAAGAATATATATATATATATATATATATATATATATATATATATATATATATATATATATATATATATATATATATATATATATATATATATATATATATATATATATATATATATATATATATATATATATGACAATGGAGTAGCGTGTGTTATTGTGTGATGAATACAATTCTTCAATCACACTAGAGTTGCGAAATGTCTAAGTACCCTTGCAATATTAACTCTATACCTAAAACTTTTTTAAGAAGTACCTACACCCTATCCTATGGGTAAAATGGTGTGTGTGTGTAGTGTATTATATATATATATATATATATATATATATATATATATATATATATATATATATATATATATATATATATATATATATATATATATATATATATATATATATATATATATATATATATATATATATATATATATATATATCAGATTTTGAACTGAATCTAGTGACTTGAGGTTTATAATGAAAAGGAAGTTGAAAAAAAAAATATCACACATCTACTTCAATATCTCAACTATTACTTCAATATTTAATTCCAAAAATATCTACTTCAATATTTAATATCCAGACTTCTACTTCAATATCTCATCAAATACTTCAATATTTAATTCCCAAAACAATATCTGCTTCAATATTTAATATCCAGACTTTTACTTCAATATCTCAACAACAACTACTTCAATATTTAACCCCCAAAACAACATCTACATAAAAATTTAATATCACAATATCTTCTTTAATATCCCAACAACTACTTCAATATTTAACTTCTCAACATCCACTTCAATATTTAGTACCCCAATATCTACATCAATATATATATATATATATATATATATATATATATATATATATATATATATATATATATATATATATATATATATATATATATATATATATATATATATATATATTAATTTCCCAACATCTACTTCAATATTTAATATCCCATAATCTAATTCAGTATTTAATATGTACAGAACTTTTAAAGTATTCCTTGACCCAACAACAGTTAAAATATTTTCAATCAAAAGTAAGATAAAGAATTACTAGTAAAAAAAAAATTTATGAAATTTATGATAAAATTACAATTTTAATATAAAATTTAATATATATATATATATATATATATATATATATATATATATATATATATATATATATATATATATATATATATATATATATATAATATATATATATATATATATATATATATATATATATATGCTATGAAGCACTATTGCATAAGACGTGTTTGCTTCATCTCGTCAGTTGAGAAGATAAGAAAGACTGACGTTAAGCAGCCATGATGGACAGGCTGCTTTCTTTGCAGGAGATGAAGGGGGTAGGGGGGTAGGGGAGGAAGGGAGGAAGGGAGCGGGAGGGAGAGGGGGTAGCATGGAGTAATAAGATATAAATAAATAAAAAAACAGATAAACAGAATTAGGACAAACATTAATAATTTAAAGGTATTAAAAATAGATGAATAAAAGAAATTAAATATATATAGATTTATTTATTTATTTATTTTATTTATATATTTTTTATATTTAAAATTATAAACTGCTTAAGTTTTTTTTTTTTTTTAACCCCCATCTTTTATTATTCTTTTTTTAGAAATATATATATATATATATATATATATATATATATAATATATATATATATATATATATATATATATATATATATATATATATATATATATATATATATATATATATATATATTATATATATATATATATTGGGGAGTAGCGAAATAATTTTAATGATGCTTATATTCGAGACAAAATTTCCATGCTCATGTATTTATTTATAAGGACTTAAAGATCCATATTAATCTAAAGCCTCACGCTACGCTATATATATATATATATATATATATATATATATATATATATATATATATATATATATATATATATATATATATATATATATATATATA
>SEYY01004941.1:0-5000 GCA_009176605.1 Armadillidium nasatum | reverse complement strand
AACTTTGTCAAATTTTTCCAAACTCTCAAATTCTATCAAACTTTGTCAAATTCTTTCAAACTTTGTCAAATTCTTTCAGACTTTGTAAAATTCTTTCAAACTTTGTGTATTCTGTAAATGAAATGCTACTCAACAAGAATTTTAATTGCTCTGTGATCTGAAATATAACTGTCATATAATAATCATATCAATCTAAAATTGCAAATTATGTTTAATTATTTATACTAAATATATATATATATATATATATATATATATATATATATATATATATATATATATATATATATATATATATATATATATATATATATATATATATATATATATATATATAAATATATATATATAGATTATCTTCATTCAATCTTCACTGTTATTCCAAGTAATAAAGAAAAACTTTTTTCCAATACAGAAAAAAATAAAAAAATAACCTACCAATATACATTATGGTCCCCCTCCTACCACCCCCCAAGCTTGAAGATCGGGGCAAACGGGATTAGGGGGTGGGGGGCGTATGTCGCGCGTTAGGTGTCAGAACCGTAATGAGGAAAGAAACGAATCGCGTCTCCGACCGGGGGCTATTTGTTATTAGATCTGGACGTTCGCGAAGACAACTGCCCGTCTCTCTTACGGTCTCGAGAGAGATCTCGTGCCAAAACCAAAATACTTTATACCATTCTTTCTTCCAAGGTCTTTTCTTTTTTTTTCTCTTTATTCTTTAAATTACTTTTATTATTATTATTATTATTATTATTATTATTATTATTATTATTATTATTATTATTATTTATTATTATTATTAGTTTAAGATATTTATTTTCATCTAAAAACAACGTATTTATTTTTATTAATTATTAATTATTTATTTATTAATTATTTATTTTATATTTATAAAAAAAAAAAAAAAAAAAAAAAAAAAAAAAAAAAAAATAAAAATTATTATTATTATTATTATTTATTATTATTATTTATTATATTTATTATTTTTTTTTTTTATTTTTTTATTTATTAATAGATATTTTTATTGTTATTATATAATTACTTATTATATATTATATTTTATTATTAATTATATAATTATTATTATTTATAATAAATAAATAAATAAAAAAATAAGTAAATAATTTAAAAAAAAAAAAAAAATAATTTTTTATAATATTATTATTATTTAAATTTATATTAAATTTTATATTATTTAATAATAATAAGACAAAATTAATTGCTTATTAATTTGTATATATACATTTATTTAAAACAATAGTAAAGAGGTTGATATGTAATAATTTTCCTTATAAATATTATATATATATATATATATATATATATAATATACTATATATATATATATATATATATAATATATATATATATAATTATATATATATATATATAAGTTGGGATAAGCTCCAGTCTCATACCAAATAATCTCTTAGTTTCTCAAATTAATTCTAACCGAAGAAAGAAAACAATGGTTGTTTTCAATACCTCAAAAACTCATTCCTTTTTCTAGGTCAACGTTTCTCAACCATTTAAGCATAGCAATCCCCTAAAAAGCTAAAACATAAAAGTACTAACTTCACGAACCACTAATAACCTCATGCCTGGCAGGTGTCAAATTCAAAAGTACAGATTGAAATATTTTTCGTACGGTTGATTAATAAATTTAAAATATACACGACAATTAAAAAGTACGAATTTCATGCTGCTTAATCTTTGTTTGTGATCACGACATTCAAGTTGTAAAATCTGTTCTAGATAATAAATTTAATCTTCACATAAAAAAAAAAAAAAAAAATCCTTAAAGTCATTAGTTCTACTTACACTTATAAAAGTGGCGTCTAGGGTTTTTTGTCTCAACTTTCTTGCTATTACCTCCTTTCCCTCTCTCTCTCTCTTGCTTTTTATTAAAACAAACACTGCTCTTCTGAACCCTATAATAGAATACATCTTCCTTTCTAGTGGACTTCGTGTGACATGTGTATCATTCTCTCACCCACTCAAACCTCCAGATTTACCTACTAAGCTCAGTCCTTCGTATACTTTAGTAGTAAACTATGGAACACACTTCCATCTTCTAATTTCTTACTTCCTCTGATTTACATAGCTTGAAGCGTAATGTATCGGGACATTGATGTCTTTCAGAAGCTAAATTGATCTACCCTTACCCATATGACATTATTACTACACACAAAACACGCATATATATTATATATATATATATATATATATAATTATATATTATATAATATATATAATATATATATATATATATATATATTTTTTAAGATATATATAATATAATTATTTAATAATAAAAAAATTTTTTTTTTTTTTTTTTTTTTTTTTTTTTTTTTTTATTTTTATTTTAATATATATATTATAATATATATATATATATATATATATTATATAATATATATATATATATATATATATATATATATTATAGAATTTATATATATATATATATGCCCTGTATGCCCTTCACTATATAATGACATTTCCCCCCCCCATACTTGTATTGGCATCGGTCAACTACAAAAATGCCATCATATATTTTACTTCAGACGGCGGCACTGACGTGATCCTTCGGCGTTATGAAGACACTCTGGAAAATGATATGATATTGACACGTTTAAGTAATAGTCTGAAGGGAGCTGACGTAAACGAAAAGATCGAACGAAGCAAGATTCAGTCAAGGAATGAATCTGTGAAGCGTGAGAGAGAGAGAGAGAGAGAGAGAGAGAGAGAGAGAGAGAGGGAAGAAGAGAAAAAAAAAAAAAAAAAAAAAAAAAAAAAAAAAAAAAAAAAAAAAAGAGAAAGAGAGAGAGAGAGAGAAGAAAAGCAAAAAATTTTTTTTTTTTCTTGATTTTCATCATTCTAGAAACAAATTTTTTTTTTCGGTTAAATGCAATTTAACTACATACACACACACACAGACACACACACACACACACACATATTTATTATATATATATATATATATTATATATATATATATATAATATATATATAATATATATATATATATAATATATTATATAATAATAATAGTATTGAATTAAAAATATATAGATCAAACATCTAAATTCATTATATAAAAAAAAATTTATAGCAAAAAAAAGAATTAATAAAAATAAATAAATTGGGAAGAGAGAGGAGAGAGAGAGAGAGAGAAGAGAGAGAGAGAGAGAGAGAGAGAGAGAGAGATGAGAAGAGAGAGAGAGAGAGAGAGGGAGACTCGAGAGAGGAAAGAGGAACGGACTGAGGGGGAGATGAATAGAAAGGAGAGTGAGATGAGAGAAGATGTTCCGCGCTAAAGCGTTCGATAGGTGCCGTTCCTACACGGTAATGTGAGAGCCAAGACTTACTCTTTTCTTTCTATCAGAGCCTATAGACATCATCATTTACAATCATTCACCATTTGACACCAAGATATGGCTCATCCATACACACAACTGAGGCAGACAGTGAATGGCCACACTCTGGAGTCCTATAGTATTTAAGATGAAAACCGAACGTTTCAAGTAGTTAAGGTTAAGGAACAGAGTAGAGAGAGTACGAGCAGTCAGACGAGAGAGGAGAGATTGGAAATGGAGGAGAGGAGTGATGAGATTTAGCGGGTCATCCGGAAGCAGGTGATGAGATGGTTCGGTCTGCGACTGCGTGGATGGCTATGCGCTGCAGCAGGGCCAGCAACTACGAATAGTACGTCCATTTAAGGCTATCGTACTGCTACTACTCTTAATTTCTTAAAATTAAATATTATAATATGTACTATATATTATATCTATTAACTATATATTTATTTAAGTATAAGATAAAATTAAAAATAAAATAAAAAATATAAATAAATAAAAATAAAAATAAAAAAAATAATAAACATAATAAGCTAGTATAAAAAAATATATGTTTGCCAATTTAACACACACCCATCTCATCCATAAAATAACTACTATGTAGTATTCTGTTCTTTAATAAAATTTTTTAAACGCTCTTTATTTTATATCTACAAGATAGCTTTTGGAATGAAGTTTTGGATTTTAAGAAATTCGCGGAGATCTTTCTTTTTTTTTTTTATTGGTTTATTTTTTTTTGTTATTTATTAAGTACGAAATAACTATTACGATTTCTTATCTTCAAATATAGACACATCTATAACCTTAATTTTCTGTGGTAGCCCTTATACCCTATTAAATCATTAATTTATTTTAATAACGCGTGGAAATATACACCACTATTATATATAATAATATATATATTAATAATAATATTAAAAAAAAAAAAAAAAAAAAAAAAAAAAAAAAAAAAAAAAAAAAATATATATAAAATTATATTTTATATTATATATATATATTATATAAAAAATCTTTTTTTTTTCTTAAACTAAATTTAAAAAAAAAAAAAAAAAAAAAATAATAAAAAAAAATATATATATTAATAAATAAATAAATAAGATGCTCTGCCAGAGTTTTTTTTCCTATCTGTTTCTTACACCTCTCCAGCTTACCCGAATCCCCCCCTCCAAAAAAAACTATTTAGTTTCAAAAATATTTTTAATTAATTTTAATTAATTAATTAAAAGTGTTGTAACTTAAATTTTATTTAAATTTTATAGGAAAGGTATTAAAAATAATATTCTACTGTCCCAATTAAAGGGCATAAGAATATCCAATGTCCCATAAGAATATCCAATAAGAAATCGACAATGTCATTTTAACTTCAATTCAAACTAATCTTCAAAGAGTAAAATTGGACTTGATCCACTTTTGCTCTGAGAAAACCTCGTAATAAACCAAGGCGTGTGAAATTACCTGCTTCAGACAAACCTCCGTTCAAACGTAACAACTTCATCGTAAAACAGTAATTGCGGCAATAAGGACTATGCAAGTATATATAACATAACATTATAAAAAAGTACTTACACATCAATCTGTGAAAAAAAAAAAAAAACGCTATAAACAGAATTTTAGTTCAAAGAAATAAATTACACACAC
>SEYY01004940.1:0-27384 GCA_009176605.1 Armadillidium nasatum | reverse complement strand
TTACTGTTGTGGGTACTGGGAATTCAAGGACACCTTTCAGATTCTTTTCCAAAGGTTGTATTCCTTTTACAGATATTCTATGTCCTAGAAACTCTACTTCTGTTCTACAAATTCGAGTCTTTTTAGGTTTTAACTTATACCCGTTGGCTCCTAATGCAATTAATACTCTTTCAAGTGTATCCAAATGGTCTTCAAAGGTTTTACCTAAGACGATAATATCATCAAGGTAAACCATAACCTTATTCCATGGTAGGCCTGCCAACGCAATCATCATTCCACGTTGAAAGGTAGCAGGTCCATTTTTTACACCGAAAGGCATTTTTAAATATTCATACTGGCCGAACGGTGTGGAAAAAGCAGTCTTCTCAATACTATCAGCATCCATGGCTATTTGATAGTATCCCTTTATAAGATCGATTGTAGTGAACAGAGTATTCCCATGCATGTTGTAGATCATATCAATCAAGTTAGGTAATGGGAAAGAGTCTCCCTTTGTTACACTGTTCAGTTTCCTGTAGTCGATACACAATCGTAATGAACCATCTGGTTTTCTAACAGGAACTACAGGTGCTGAAGTATGGAGACTTACTTGATTGTATGATACCTCCTTCCAAAAGATCAGCACATTCTTTTTCAATTTCTTGTGCTAATGGGCCCTGGAATCTCCTAACTGGAATCCTGACAGGTTTATCTGTTTCCAACTCAATGGTATGTGTTATGTTTTGGGCTAATCCCACATCATTTTCCCCTGTGCTAAGCACATGTGGATACTTTAACAAAACTGAAATTAATTTGTCTTGTTGGTCAGTGGATACCGACAGAGTACCAATTCCAAATTCGACTTTTACCCTTTCTGCATTCCAATAGTCTTTTGGATCTGTGAATGTAATGTCAGGTGTTTCCTGATTTATGTTAATTTCTAAATCCTTACTCCTAACATTAGTAATTTTTCCTATCAAAGTCTGTTTCCTGACACACTGTTCCTTATTTGAAGAATTTAGAACAGCAACTATATTTTCATTTAAACTGACATCTAAGACACCAGGAATGAACTGCAAACCTGAATGGTTTTCTCCTAAAAATTCTGCTAAGTGGTATTTCTCTTTATAATGTTTTAGATCAGGTATTTCTATGGCTAACATTTTACAAGTGTTGGGAGGAATGATCGTGGTTTCTGGTATTATACAATTGTAAAAGGGAATAGTTAGGCTGATATCCTTTCCGACGCTGGTTAGGTTATCCTGTGTTCTATGTAAAAGTTCACGATATGTCATGTCTGGTAACAATTTATTGTCCTTAAGAGCTACTGCTCCCAGGATCACACTATGTGTCATGTATTCTATGGGTACTAAGAAAAATTTAATGGGTTCTGTGGTGAAACCACTATCAAAAACTAAGGGAACTTCTATGAAAAATTTAATAGGGATAGCTTCTTTTCTCCCAAAACCTCGAATGGCAGTAACTTCTGTGGAGGGTTTAAGCTCTACTGGGGATAAGTGTGATAACACTCCCTCATTTAAAAGGCTTACACCGGCACCAGTATCAACCATCGAATCTACAAAGTTGTTACCTGCATCTAAGGATACATAGATAATAAGTGGATCTACATCCGCTTGGCAAAGATTGCAATTCACCTCGGTGGTTTTATTGTCATTATCTGGAAAATCTGTTTCATGTGGAAATTCACCTAATCCGTACAATGTGGTGTTTTTAACTATAGGAGGATCCAAAATTTTATATTCCTCCACAGTGAGATTACTCACTGCGGAGGTGATCAGTTTTCCGAATCTCCTAAACATTTGCCTTCATAATGTGATTCTCCACACATGTTACAATGTTCTATGTATTTTGTTTTTGGTTTCGCACCAGTAGCTACCCAGGGATCTTGAGACAAAGTACTATTTTCAAACGTACGGCTATTTGACCGTATACGCTGAGGTAAGGGAGTATTATTCTTTCCTTGAGGAGGACTATTATTATTGACAGGAAGGTTTATAAAACTATTCTCCCTAGGTGAATTATGAGGATTTTTATTAGATTGGGTGGATCTCCTGGAATTACAATTAATTCCAAGATGATTCCCCTTGGCAAAAAGGACATTCAAAGGATGATTTTCTATTATTATTATTACCCCTGGGAGGTGAATTGTTTTTTGTGTAATGCCAACAATCATTTCGAATGTGTCCCTTGGTCTTGCAGTAACTACAAATACCAAGGGCCTTATAACACTCGTCAACAGTGTGGCCAGTTCATCCACAATATGTGCATGATTTGTGCATTGTCTTTGGTGTAGTCATATTTGGTCGTTGTTTCAGTGTTGCTGACTCTTCTATTGATTTTTGATACCTTGGTCGTTCAACTCTAGGATGTGATGACCCTTTCAAGATCTCACTCCATGTGGCTTGCGGCATTACAGTATCTATTTGTATAACTTCTATATTATCCCTGGATAGATTAACAGAAGATTCTTCTTTCTTCTCTATAGTTTCAATGTTCTTCCAGGGATGAAATTCACGGTCATAAGAATCAGCTAAAAGAACCAATTTATCCCAGGGAACCCTCGTCTGAGTACACATTTCATTTTGTATAATGAATTCTCTGATCTTGTTTTGAACATTATAGGGTAGACTAAGAATGAAAGCTGTGCGCAGAGATTCATGTTCCTTCATATTTACACCTGGGAAAGCTTGTTCAGCCAGTTGTTCAAGTCGCAAGGCAAACAAGTGAACATCTTCCCCACTTTGCCTTTTAGCAGAGTGATAAGCCCTGAGTTTATTTTCATTTCTTTTCTTTTCTTCCTGGAGATACCATTTTATTAATATCCCCTTAGCTATATTATAGTCAGTTACATTCTTTATAATTTCATTATAAAGTCTTAGAAATTTACCTGACAGATACTTTTCCAATAACCTGAGCCATTGGTCAGGGCTTTGGGGATACTTTTTCATACAATATTTTTCAAAGTATTCTAGAAATCTATGTAGGTCATGTTCCTTCTCGTAACTGAATACTTTTGGCTCCAGGATTTTTGGTTTTTGGGAATTATTTACTAAAATAGTGAGAAGAGAAACAGTCTGAGTAAGTAATGACATTTGCTGTTGGATGATGTCAAACTGATTGGCAGTAAAAATATTACTTCCACTGTTTTGGTTCCTCTGTTGTCCAATGTTAGTTTCTGGTATTGGAGGTCGGAATATGGTATTTGGTGTTGGTGCTCGGAATGTCGTGAATGGTCTAGCATATACGGATGTCACTGGAGTTGGGGTGGTAGCAGTTTGCATGTATTTAGCTGGTGTAGTGGTTGTAGGAACCAGTAATCTCTAATGTAGTCACATTGGGAAAAAATAGGAACATTTCCCTCAGTGGTGACATGAATCACATTATTTTCCAAGGAAATTAAAGGACGTTCACTAGGACAAATATCAACTCCTTCCACATTTTCCTCACTCTTAGTTAATGGAAACTACCTAGCTCTTTGTCTCTACTATCTGGAAGAGTCTCTTGCTTCCTCCAATTGTTTATTTAAGGATGCCATTTGTGTATTTAAATTATTCATTATTTGTTGTACTGCCTGCGCAGAGACAACATTTTCTGTACCCCCACTCCGATCAATTCCAGAGCTATCCATTCATATTTTGTTGGCCCTGGTCCAAAGAATCCAGGTAATCATCCATTTCCATATCAGGAATGGAAGTAGACATGGCCATTTTGACTTTCTGAAAGACTTTTTAGGATCACTCGGACTGGAACACAATCTGCAAAACAAAGAATAACCACAGGCATATACCTGTGTACCGAGCAATGTTTTTACTCTGCACACCGGTACATACAATTAATACAAAGAATTATATAAAATAAATGGGTTATTTCTTTTGAGGTCTACTTCTATAAGAAATAATAATAAAGGTGGTGAAGAACCCCCTTCCCTTGGTCACTTCGGTGTTTCACGTATTCACACTCACCCCTGACAACCCACTATCAAGCGAGTCCCTGTTCGGGCGCCAATTTATTTTTGTGTATGTTGGGGGGAGACGTTGATAGTTTGAAAACAAAAGGGTCAGTGTATTTTTAAAATGTATAAGCGTAATTGGCGCTCGGCAAGAAACTCGCTATACTACTATACAACAAGCATTCCCAATCATACAATAAAATTGTTTTTACACTTACACTTTGAACGATGTGTGAATTCTATTTTCTTGTCGTTTCAAGGCTTCAGTAAGTATTTAATCAGTTAAATGGATATCAGGGTATAAAAAGGACCCGCCCGACAGTCGATTGTATGTTTAAAGGCGAAGAGTGAATTCAGCATTCATCCACACCAGTGACCATTGTTATTCCAGCTTCTTATCAACTAAGTTTTTCTTCAAACACGGTAAGAAATGAAATGTACTTTCTATTTTATCTTTTTAATTTACAAATTATCATTTAAATACTATAATTAAATATTTTTCTCTTAATTTATATTAATCTCACTCAATACCTCCTATCAATGTTTTCAGACAAACAATTTTTTACTGAAAATTGTGCGCCCAGCAATTTCAAAGATAAGAAGATCAAGATTATGGAAGGAGAAAGGAGGAAGTGGTTAGTGAAGGACACTACTAATTATGATATATATAGTTCTGTAAAGGCTTAACTTAATTGGCAATAAGGGGATTTTAGTTCCACCTTAAAGTCCACTCTCTGATTGGCAAGTTTTGAGTTTCTGGGACAATTTTTCAACAAACCATTGGTATAAACTTCAATTATCAATAAACAAGTCCACAATTTAAACCCTATAATTAAATATAAAGAAAAAGAACATTAACATAAAAAAAACACCGCTTAAATATTTAATTAATTTTCCACTTTTCCTATGTATGATTATGAACACACTAATACCTTATGAATTTGTGTATCTAGTCTCAATAAGGGTTTATGGATTTTTTGTCTTGTCAACTTCAAGGATAATTTTTCAAATCTAAAACATTAAAAGTGTATTAATGATAATTATACAATTAGAAACATTATTGTTCTATCATTTGTATATGTTACTATATAATCTGTACACTACCTTGACTGTAATTGCGGTAGTACTAAAAACACTATCAGGTAAGTATCAAGGTTCGTTCTTCAACCCTGTAAAAAGTTCACAAGTATTAACATATTGATGCATATAATATAGTTTTCAATGTTTATTTTAAATTCATATTTCATTTACTTAATATATCTTAGGAACATACTTCACCGACACTGCGTTCACTACTGTTTTTAGATATCAGGATATTTTTGGTAAGAATAAGGTGAAATTATAAACAATGTTATACTGATCAATATGATAAATAACATTTAATTATTAGGTCTTAACTTTCATTATAATATCACTTCTGCAATGAGAAACACATTTTAGTAATCAATGTTAAACACTAAGGATTTTAACTGAACAAAAAAAAAATAAATTTAAATATACACCAGCAAGAATGGAGGCTAAGACTCTATCAGGTCTTCTCCTCTCAATCCCGCTGCAATCAGTCCTCTCCTTATCAACAACTTTGAAATAGTTTACGAATTTTATAAACTACAGTAATTGCTTCCAATATTTTAGATAAATTTGAGTTATAGTACCTTTGAAATAGTTACGAATTTTGTTTTTCCTAAGCATTAGTTACTTTAAATATTTTGATACATTTAAACTATCGTAACTTTGAAATAGTTTACAAATACTTTTCGAATTTTTGAGGTTTACCTAATTGGAACTTTGAAATTTTTAATTTTTGAAACAATTTTGAATATTTTAATTGGTTTATACGAGAACAATTTTGACATAGTTTTCACTTGTTATATTTAGTTTATTGAACAAGTTGAACAATTTTAATTTAAATTAATTAAATTAAAATACCCTTTTGAGTAACTTTAAAACTTCGACATTGACTTCCGTTGAATTCTTTGAGCATTGACGTTAAGCTTTGTTTAACTTCTTGAATAGTTTGATAACATTATATCAAAATATTAGCCAAATAATTTAGGAATACGTATTTAATCTTAAACATTTTATTTAATTTCAAGTAGTTATAGCCTGGTATTTTGAAGATATTTTAGTTTTTGATCGTTCTGTTTAACTATCGATTTGAGAGACCATCAAAAAGCACCTATAAAGTCAATTACATAGTGACTCAAGAAGCTATTAATTTATAATTAAAATAAAACATAATAATAGGTCAAACAATAAAGACAAACAAAAGAATATAATTGATAACTACAGGAAATAAAACAAGGTAAATTAAAATTTATTAGATTGAATTAAGGTAAAGAAAACAACTGAGTATTAAAAGTAAGTTTATTTAATTATTTTAAGCGCACACTTGAATTAAAGTAACGTCGTCTTGGTTTAAGTTACGCAAAGACACAACGCAATCCAAGTTTGAATTAAGAAACGATATAATCTAATATAAGAAGGACTTATAAGTTGTGTCGTAATACCACCACAAGCTACGACATAACATTTTTGGTGCCGTTTAGACCAGGATTAGCCACCTAACATACCTGGTGCTAAGAATAAAAGTTCAATAAGAATTTAAAAAGATCATAAAAAGAATTAGTTAACAAGATGGATTTTAGAGTGGAATATCCCTGAAGAGAGGCCTGAAATGAATGAACAGTTACAACCACATATGACATCAACACCAGAACAACAACAAAGACAAGAACAGGAAAGAGGAATGAATAGTCGCCAGTATTCAAGTAGAGCTGGAACAAGTCAGCATTATACACCAGGACGACAATATACACCACCACCTGAATACATGATGGATAGTCACTACTATTATCGAAGAAGGCTAGTCCCACCACCCTTGAAATATTCACTAGAAGAGGGACATGATTTTGAAAGATTTTTACAGGATTTTGAAACATATTGCGATAATACCTATCCGGAAGTAGTAAATACATGGAGTCGCATCCTGGGTAAATATTTAGAAGGAAGTTTACTGGATTCGTTTAATAACATCGATGGCGGAAGAATTCCTTACTATTTAGTTAAAGAAAAACTCAGAAAAATTGTTCATCATGCTTCTCGAAATAAAAATAAAATAGCAGAAAAATATTGGAGTGCAAAAAGAGAGAAAAACGAAACTATAATGAATTTTTCTACGAGATTAGATCGACTGGCAGAAGCAGCTGGGATAGATACACGACAAGAGTTATTTAATGAAATGAAGAAAATAAAAATATTAGACGGACTTAGTGGAGAATCAGCTGGGAAAGTAAAATTTGCTGCATTGTCGGAACCAAGAATTAGTATAGATAGGATAATCGAGATAGCCGACAATGTAGAGATGTGCTTTAGTAGTAATCAGCCTGATAAGAAAGAAGAAAGAAAAGACAACACCACAGAAAGAAAACCTGTGAGAGAAAAGGTACAAGTAGCAGTAACTGAAAAAAAGACAGATAAAAAATGTAATTTTTGTGAAAAAGAAGGGCATCTAGAATCGGAATGCTACAAGAAAAACAAAAGTTGTTTCTGTTGTGGTAAGCCAGGTCATATGATTAAGGATTGTCGTAAAAGAATAGCTCAAGAAAGAAAGCGAGAACAAGGCAATAGATCAGAAAGACCCGAAAAACAGGAACAACGACCAACAAGTGCTGCACAAAATGAACAAAATACAAGAAGAGCACCACCAGAAAAGAGGAAACAAGCTCAAAGATATGAATGCCCTTATTGTGGAGAAAACCATTTGATGAAGAACTGTGAGGAATTTAAGAATGTATTCAGGAAGCAGCCGGAAAACTAAAGAACCCCTTAACCGAGCAGGGTGGAATTAAGGGAGTAGGACAAAGCCTTGCACCTAAAGATACAGATCAAAGATTATACTTGGACATAAATGTAAAAGGAGCCATTATAAGAGCTTTAATAGATACAGGTGCCCAAGTCAATGTAATTAGTTATGATGTCGCTCAATTATTAAATGAAGAAATCAAAGATACAAATATTAAATTGATTGGAGTACACGGAGATATAGAAGGAACAGAAGGGGAGATGAAATTATCATTCAAAGTAGGAAAATATCAAATAAAGCATGAAAGTTTCATCATTAGTAGAAAAGTAACACATGAAATGATTCTTGGAATAGATTTTTTGAAAAAATACTTTTTAGAAATTGATTTTGAAAATAATAGATTAATATGTAGGCCTGATAATGGGAAAGAAATTGTTGTATTTAATTTTAGATATAATTCAGCCCCAATAAGTAACATCAAGTTGAAATTAAGAAAGAATGCTCATATAAAGGCTGGATACATACATAAAATAGAACTAATGTGGCCAAATAATTTTAAAGAACCCAAATTATATAGTACTGAAATAACAGGATTGGATAATTTTAGAAAGAATGGATTGTTTATTTCAAATACTGTAAATAATGGGAAAAGAGCCTATATAAATGTTATAAATTTGGGAGATGAAACTTATAAGATTGATACAAAAGATTTAGTGGTAACAACTATAGAATTAGTAAAAGACGGAAAAACTTTAAAAGAAATATACGACCAACAAGAAGTGGAGAAGGAACAAGAAAATCAGCACTTGAGTTGGGAGGAAAGATTTACATTGAACCAAACCGACCTTAATTCAGAACAAAAAGATATTGTTTGTAAAACGTTAGAAAATTTTAAAGATATCATTAGTAAAGACGATAATGACGTGGGTTATACAAATAAAATGAAACACAAAATTAAATTGAATGATTATGAACCCATTCGTCAAAAAGTAAGGCGGTTTAATCCGAAGGTGCAAGAGCTTATGGACGAAGAATTAAAAACATTAGAACAACAAGGAATTATACAACCATCAAAGAGTCCATGGAGCAGTCCTATTGTACCTATTATCAAGAAGAATGGCAAAGTAAGGGTATGTATTGATTATAGAGCCCTCAATCAGAGGACAGTTAAGGACAGTTTTCCACTACCCGCTGTGAACGACTGTATTTATAATTTGAAAGGCAGTACCTATTTTAGTCTTCTAGACATGACCAAAGGATATTACAACTTACCCATGGATGAAAAATCAAGAAAATATACTGCTTTTACAACATCTTCAAAACATCTGGAGTTCCTACGATTACCTTTTGGCCTCTGTAACTCACCCGCGACTTTCCAACGTCTCGTCAACTTGATGATACAAGATTTCTCAAAAACACAAGTAATGGCCTACTTGGATGATATCTTGATCTTAGGAAGAAATTTTGACGAACATTTGAATAATCTAAGTCAAGTTTTAGAGAAACTGCGTGAGTTTAATTTAAAAATAAAACCGGAAAAATGTAATATCTTCAGAAGAAAAGTAAAATTTTTAGGCCAGGAAGTTAGCGAAGAAGGAATATTACCATTATCCGAAAATATAGAGGCTATACAAAAAGCTCCAGTGCCCAAAACCATAAAGCAAGTTCAGAGTTTCTTGGGTAGTGTAAATTACTATAGAAGACATATTCCAGAGGCTGCTAAACTCATGAAGCCTCTCTCTCAGTTAACAACAGGAAAGAGTATAAAATGGACTCTGGAGTGTCAAGAAAGCTTTGAAAGATTAAAACAAGCTTTGGTAGAACCACCAATTTTAGCCTTCCCGGACTATGAGAGTAAAAAACCATTGGAACTGTTTGTTGATGCATCTGGGACAGGTGCCGGAGCTTGTTTAAAACAACAGCAAGACGGGGAACTGAAAGTTATAGCCTATGCCTCGATGTGTTTTGGATCCGCCCAGAGAAACTATAGTACTCTAGAGAAAGAATTAGCCGCATTAAGATGGGGAGTGAAAGTGTTTCGCACATTTTTAATGTGCCGAAGGTTTGTCATCTGGTCTGATCACCAACCCCTAACTTATTTGCACAATATGGCTGGAGTAAATGCAAGAATTGCCCGAACTTTAACAGATTTAGCTGAGTACGATTTTGAGATCAAATACCTACCCGGGAAATTTAATCACATTCAGCGATTTCCTCTCTCGATGCGTTCCAGAAAATACAGAGGAAATAGAAATTGAAGAAGATATAGTACCGGTAGGATTTAAAGAAAAGGAAATTAAGGGCAGCGGAAATGCCCTGTTCGTGGCAATAGCCATATTCTTATTTAATGATGAAAAAGCTCACAAGATTCTCCGTGAGCGTGCGGTCAATGAAGTGAGAAATAATTTGAAAACCTATGGGTTAATGAACACTAAACAAACTAGACAGAATCTGAACCGAATGAATATCTCAGGTACTATGGTCAGCTCTGAGATTGTGGAAGCTTGTGCCCGTATATACGACATCCAAGTTAAAATATATCATGCTAAAGATCAATGGGTGTCATATAATGATAAAGGTACTAGGATATGTCATCTCTTAAGTATACACGGCGTTCATTTTAATTTATTGGAGAAGAATGCATCTGAAGAAAGAGTAACAAGCTGTGTTGTCGAAATAAATTTGTTTGTCTCAGATTTTGAAGAGGCGGAAATTTTGAAAGAGATCGTCTTATTCGAGATTGAAGAAGAGGAAGAGAGTGAAGGAAATACTGAGGAATACATAGTTGATACAGAAAGCTTGAATTCTCATGATATAACGATTGAGTCTACAGTGGGATCAGAACTAGAGGAAACCGAAGAATTGCCAAGTAGAAGATCTACATTAAAATATACGAGAAATGAGGAACAACTAGTAGAAGAAATTAAAAAGGGACAGCTTGAAGATACGTTTTTACAGAATTTGAAAAGGATTTTGCAAGAAAATAATACAGTACAAGATCAGATAAAGGAACTTAAAGAGAAGAGACATTTGAAAAGATATATAAAATTTTTGCGAAACATAGTTGAGAGGAATGGGATTTTGTACTATCAAGAAAATGAAACAAATGTTCCACTTATCGGGTATGATGACTTAAAAAACCTGGTCATCGATTATCAAGAATAATTATCATCCAGGACGAGACAAGATAATAAACAAAGTGAAAGAAATAACCTGGAGTCCTCATTTAAGAACTATATGTGAACAAATTACCCGTGTATGCATCAAATGTCAGCAGCGGAAACTGTTACCAGCTCGTCAAAAGCGACCCCCAACTTTTAGAATACAAGCGAAAAAACCTTTCGATGTGGTCGCTATTGTATTCTCGTCGCTGTTGACATGTATTCTAAGTGGACATCTGCTGTGGCCATACAAGATAAAACGGCAACTACGGTATTAAAAGCGTTTAAAAATATGATTGCAACCTTTTTAAAAGATCCTCTGGAAGTGCAATCAGACAACGGAAAAGAGTTTACTAACCATTTGTTTGAAGAATTTTTGAAGACCAAAGAAATTAAACACCGTTGCACCGTAGCTAACATGCCGCAGACAAATGGCCTTGTAGAAAGAGTTAATCAAACCTTACTTAATATTAAAGATGACATATTTCTTCTCGTGATGTGTAATGTTTGTCGGAAGTTATATCTCCATTACCATCTGTGGATAGTAATGGAGGCTGGTTTGAAGAACTCTTTAATAAAGGGAAGGCTTACATTTTTTAAAAAAAAAAATTTTCATTCGATTCTCCTGAAAATTTCAGTATATATAGCTTTTTTCCCGACGAAAATAGTCGATTCCTAACGTTTTTACGAGAGATTTAATGTTTAGCAGTTATATGGGAATGTTTTTCAAAATTTAAATCTACGGTGAAGCCACATAAAAAATATTTTTGGTCTGAAATTTGGAACATATATTCCTTATTCTATTGGCTACAAAAATTTCTGATAGATTTTTGCTCCCAGAGTTACACAAAAAACAGTATTAGTCCAAGACTGACTCACTGTCGAAAGAAATTATTTTTTGGAAAAAAAAAATTCAAATTTTCGAGGAAAAATATTTAAAAAAAAAAAGTATAATTACTACGTAAATAAATTTTGGCGTACTTTTAGAAAAGTGTTTGGACTACAAATTCTTCTTTATACTTTGTTCGATCTGATTTGTTTGTTCCGAGATATGATCTCTCAAAAAAGGTCCATTTTTAGAAATTTTTCAAAAATTTCAAAAGTTTGAGAGGCTATACCTTCCTTCAAACAAATAGCATTTAATAATGCTCTAAATAAATGTTGTAGAACTATCTTTCCTCTAAACAATGTCCAAATTTAATCAAAATTCTCGAATAGGATTATTTTTAAATAATTTTTTTCTCCGAAAGGGTAAAAAAAATTTCAAAACAAAATTCGACTGAATATATCTTTTTTTTGGGACGTGATATCAAAAATCGATTGCGACTGATTAAAGAGATTGGGGCTAAGATTGTTTAGGCCAATTTTCATCTCATTTGGAAAAATATTTTTTTAGATCTATTTCTTTTTTTTTTTGAATAATGACCACTAATACCTATGAAACCGTTATAGACTCATAAAAACACTAAAAATGGACCTTTTTTGACCGGGAAAAAAGCTATATACACTGAAAATTTCAGAAGAATCGATTAAAAAATAAAAGTTATGTTAAAATGCTATCCTGCCCCTTTAAAATGTAAGCCTCCCCTAATAATAATTAAGGCAGAAGCGTGAAACATTGGAAGATGGTCCAGAGTACTTGCTGGAGTAGATAAGTGAGGAACTGAAGTCGGAGAGCATTGTGGTGAAGGTCTGCCCGGAGTATCACCAGAACAGGCGAGTGAGAAACTGCATGTGAAAAAGCCAAAAGAGCTGATGATTTGACAATGAGGTCCCTTTTATCAGCCCAGGACCCTGTATACAGGTGCGTGCCATTGCTCCGTAATATAAATGATAACGGCAGACCTGCAATTGTTCTGAGTCAGAGAAAAGTCAGTTCTCTAGGGGAACATGAATGGCATTGCTATGAGCAATGACGAGGGATGTAGCGGTACCAAAATTTTAGTCAATACTGATATCAGTAAATTTAAACCACCTGAAACTGGGTTCCAATACCATAACTCGTGAATTTACCAATACTGTCGTCATACCTTTTGAATTTACTAATGTTTTTCAACCAAATTTATGAAGGTTGAAGCAAGAGTGAAAATATTTACAAGTCATATATATATATATATATATATATATATATATATATATATATATTATATATATATATATATATATATATATATATATATATATATATATATATATATATATATATATAGGGCCTTTTATCATATAACCCCGCATTCCTATTTTTAAAATGAAACAATGAAATCGGACAAGTTGTTTTTCTTTCGTATTTATTATGTAAGAATTAAGATGTGAAGTTTAGAAAGTTTAGAAATGTTTAATTATGCCGTTCTTTTTCGTATTCTTTATGTTAGTGAGTTTAGTAGGTGCTTTATTTGGTACGGTGTAAGTAGTTTTTAATCATGTCGTCATTATTTAATTTAATAACATTTCGTGAATGTATTAAAAGCGAAATTGACGCTTGCAAAGTTTTTCGACAATATAATGTTATTCCTAAAAATAAAATATGTAAAAATAACCATTGCATGCATTTAAAGTGCAAAAATAACACAAACTACATGTTTTGGAAATGTAATAAAAAAATTTGCAGGTACGAAATATCTGTTCGTAAAGATACATGGTTAGAAGGTTCTAGGTTACCTTTGAGAGACATACTTCTATTTATCTATTGTTGGTGTAAAGAAAAAACATCTGTGAAGTTCTGTAAAGAAGAATTAAATATTAGTGCGCGCTCAGCAGTGGACTATAATAATTTTATTCGTGAGGTTAGTTTATTTATATACTTTTTTATTCTCTCTCAGGTTTGGTAAGCTTACGTAAGGTTGTTAGGTTAGGTTAGGTTAAGTTAAGTTAGGTTTTGTAAGGTAAGTTGCTTATGTTAGGTTAGGTTAAGTTAGGTTAGGTAGCGTTAGGTCTTTTGCTTATGTTAGGTTAGATTAAGTTTGGTTAGGTTAGGTTAGGTCTTTTGCTTATGTTAGGTTAGATTAAGTTAAGTTAGGTTAGGTTAGGTTAAGTTAAGTTAGGGTTAGGTAAACTTTAGGTATTTTGCTTGTTAAGTTAAATTAAGTTTGGTTAGGTTTGGTTAGTTTATGTTAAATATTTAAGTTTAATTAGGTATTGTTTCATTAAATTAACTCAATTATATTTATAATTACAAAAGTGTTTTTACGTATAATACTTTCTTTTTCATTAGGTGTGTGCTTATTATGTAATTAATAACAGTAATTCCATTGGTGGAACAAATATGACGGTTGAGATAGACGAAACATACTTCAGTAAAAGAAAGAATCAGCGAGGGAGAATTTTACCGGAGCAATGGGTTTTTGGTGGTATATGTAGGGAGAGTAAGGAAGTATTTCTGTTTGCTGTTCCTAATAGAAAAGAAGAAACACTACTAGAATGTATTAAAGATAAGATTAAACCTAACACCACAATAATTTCTGATTGTTTTGCTTCGTATAAAAATATTGCAAAATTACCTGGATTTAATTATAAACATAAGACAGTAAATCATAGCCAAAATTTTGTTGATCCTGTTACATATGCCCATACTCAGACCATTGAAAGTACATGGTTTTTATTAAAACTTAGAAATAAAAAACATTGTGGTACACATCGTCACATGTTAGATTCGTATTTGTGCGAATTTGTTTGGAGAAAAAAATTTCAGGGTCAAGATTTGTTTAAATGTATGCTTAAATGTATTTCGGAATTTAAACATGTTTAATTTTATATATATATATATATATATATATATATATATAATATATATATATATATATATATATATATATATATATATATATATATATATTATTCTTCGTTTATTTATCATTTATATAGAAAGGAATGTATTTTCTTGTTTTTGAACTTAACAATACAAATAAAAAAAATTAATTTGATATTTTGTCTTTTTTTATCCTACTCAGTAGTACTAGTCAAAGCCTAAGTCATTGTTCGATTCTGTTAGTTTAATATAATAATTGGAATGCGGGGGTGTATGATTAAAGGTCCTATATATATATATATATATATATATATATATATATATATATATATATATATATATATTATATATATATATATATATATATATATTTTCTTTTATACATTACACCATTTCCCGCATGATGCAGGGTGGAGTCGACTGCAAGAAAATTCCTGCAGTCGTACATGGGAAGACAAAAAAAAATGGTTAAAAGGAATCCCAACCCTTAGAACCATGCGAAGAACTATGCTTCATGATCCAGCCTTGTCGTCCAATCCAAACTTTTGTTTTTAAATTTTATATTGTTAATGCTAATGTTGAATTTCCACTTAAGCCGAAAGTCTTTTAACTGAAAGTTTTGTTGCTCCTCCATAAAATTTTGAATATAATTTAACTGCGATTTATTTAATTTTGTTTGTTGAAAATATTTTTAAAAAATTTATATTTTAAAATAAATCTGGGATTATTTTTAAGTTCAGAAATAATTTTCTTTTCAATCTAATTCTTCAGCAATCTCTAAACAGTCTTTCCAATTTTCAGAACAGATTGTGAAAGCTGTTGTCTTTTCTTCCCTTATCCTCTCTTTTTTCCACTTCTTTTCTCTTCTCTTCTTCTCTCTTCTCTTCTCTTCTCTTCCATCTGATTCTTCTATCTTTTCTTTTCCCATCTGATTTAAGCACCTCTACTCACGACGGCAGCCAAATCATTGATATATATATATATATATATATATATATATATATATATGGGTATATTTTTGTTATACACCACTTAAAAATAATATTTACCTTACCACAATTTTAGTTTGCTTAAGGGTTGATTTGAAAATTTAATTCCTTCTTACTAACATATAGTGTAAGGAAAAAGAATCAGAATTATTGATTCCAGGTGATATATTGCTTTAATATAATAAATGCATATAAGTATCATATACTACAAAATAAGAAAGTATATAAGAAAACGATGAATTCTTATAAATCAAAGAAATAAGTAATAAAGAAAGTTAAGAAACAAAGAAAGTAAAGAAAGCTCTCAACTGAAAGAAAAACAAAATTACAATATAATTAAATTTCTATAAAAGAAAAATATATAATCAAATGATATACAAACATATTTTACTATCTTCAATATCTCTTTATATAATTAAAAAGGATTGTTCAATAACATATACATACCACAGTTTAGTAGTTTAGTAAGTAGTGAAGTAAGATTTTGCATAAATAGAACCTTCAAATATATGTACAAAAATTGTAACTTAAGTTTATTGCTGTAAAGAATATATTTTAACTTTAGTTAACACACTCACATATATATATATATATATATATATATATATATATATATATATATATATATATATATATATATATATATATATAATATTTATATAAGAAAAAAAATTGTTCGAGAAAAACAAACTCGACCTTCGTCCATAAAAACTAAACTGACACTTACATCGAAATTTTCTATACGATACTTTTGAGTATCAGAATATTTAGTTTTTCATAAATGACAAAAATTAAAGAATTGTCATTTATTTTTCTTAATACAGAGTTTTAGTCTGTATAAAAGCTTCCTTGTAATTTTTTTTTTTATCTTGAAATTAAAAAAAATATAATCTAATAATCATTAAACTTACCAAATACCATTTCAAACATTTTCCAGAGAAAACTAGAGAAAATGATTGAAAAAAAAATAAACAAAATTTATTTTACTGAATGAAAAGAAATCTTAAATGAATAACAATGTACATTAGACAATAATTTTGCTATTCAAGCATCATGCAATGTTAAAGAATTAATAAATAGTCAAATCACCTTAGAATTAATAAGAAATATGAAAGTCAAATCACCTTTTGAAATGATAAGAGATATGAAACAATCAAATCACCTTTTAAAATGATAAGAGAAATGAAACATTATTCATTCAAAGAAATAGTACATGCATAAAAAAAAATTTCTTTACGTCCTATATATATATATATATATATATATTTTTTTTTTTTTTTTTTTTTTTGTCAAAAAAAAAAATGTCTTTTTAAAATAACTTCTTAGTTTCTTTGAAGAAATATTATGTACATTTTGTGTATGATGAAATGTCTGTGGAGAATGGGAATCAAAATTAGAAAAGGTTTGAGGATGAGAATGAATTTGTAAATGTTGAAAAGTCTGTTGAGAGTGAGGAAGAATTTTAGGAGAAGTCTGAGAATGAGGATGAGTTTGAGAATGAGAAAAAGTTTGTTGAGTTTTTGGAGAAGTTTGAGAATGAGAAGAGTTTTGAATAGTTTGATGATAAGAATTTGGAAGAGTTTGAGGATAAGAAGAATTTTGAGAAGTTTTATGATAAGAATGAAAATCTTGAAGGATTTGTGGATGAGAAAAGTTTTGTGAAGATAGAAATTTTAGAATTTTGTTTTGTTATATTTTCTGGAGAAGAAAATTTTTGTGAAGAAATGCTTAAATCTTTTGAGCATTGATTATTGTCTCCCAACGAGTTTTGATTGAAAGATGAATGAGATCTAATAGGATTCTTATTTACTGTAGAGGAAGAAGAATCAAGTTGAAAATGTACTTTCTTATTAAAGTTGTTTGCAAAGTTTTGTACATTTTGTAAACAGTATGATTTTAAGTAAGATTTAGGATTAGATTTAGAAGTATTTTCTTTAAAAACTTTACGAATTTGTTCATCATAAAGATCTGATGAATTAGTAGTAATAACATTTGCAAAAGAAAAATTATTAAAATTTGTATTATTTTCTGTAATTTGTAATGGAGAAGCAGTAGTTAAAATTTGATTTGTATCTGAATTTACAGAATCAGTTCCATTATCTAAAATAATATTTTTAGAATTAAGTATATAGTTAGTATTAGTAATAGTATTAGTATCATGAAAAGAAGAGTTGTTTACATTTTGTGATTTATTTTTAAAAGAAGAATTGTTAGTTTGTGAAACAATTTCATCAAAGCGAGTTTTTAATTCCTGTAATTCATTTGTAAGAGATTCTAATTTAGCATTATAAAAGTAATCATAATTTTCTGTAGTTAGAGATTTGCTCTCTGAAACAGGTTCTATATCTATAGAGATATAATCAGGTTTATCAAGATTTTGCTTTTGTTTTTGTGGTTGTGTGTGTGGCTTCTGTATTTGTGAAATATTTTCAGAAGAAGATTTAAATTGAGTATTTGTTATTGGCAATAATGGCAAAGGTTTAAATTCACTTTCAAGTTTTAAGTATGCAGTTTGTACAGAGTAGTCTAAAATTAAAGGAATTTTTGTAAGTATATCACATCCAATGAGAATGTCTTTGGGATAAGTACAACAACTATCTTCAACAACTATGAAATCACAAATGAATGGTGTATCAAGTATGATTAATTTGATTAAAAGTGCATAGTTTTGTGAATAGGGATAGCTTAGCCAAACTTTTCATAGATCCGGCATCCAAAAAACATGTATTTGAATATGTATATGAATAATTATGAGTAATAGCAATAGATATGCCATATAAAGTATTCAACGTTTTATGAGACTTTCTATTAATAGCTTGGAAAGGAAGTTTAGAGTTTCCTACTGAAGAATCATTACAATAAAGTGAAGTGTTTGCATTGTTTGCATTTGTATATGAACTATTAGAATTGCAAGAAATATAATCTACATGATCATCTACATCTGTTTCATTATCTACTTGAATGTAGTTAGAAAAATGTACAGTATTAACTGAAGTGTGTTTGTTTGTTTCAGATTCTAAGAAATCATTATCGTTCAAATAACATCGAGACTGTGGTCTCTGAGCATTATGTTTCAAAGAAAGATTATCAATTTCATAATCAGAAGTATTTTCATTATAATATTCAATAGGTTGCATGTAGTGAGCAGGAATGTTTTCTTGTACACAGTGTACTTGTTGTCTATTATGAAAAGAATTGTTTTGTTTTTGAAAAGCATTACTGTTTTGAAATGTATTATTTCTAGAATTATAAGTATTGTGCATGGGCTGTCGTTGAGACTGATTATAATTATAATTACGATTTCTAGACATACTTCTGTTTCGTCTGTCATCGTACTGGTTAGGTAGGTTTGGATTAGGATACCTTTGAAAATGGTTTCTATTTGGGGAAAGAAATTTTATTCTTTGCAAGCTTTCATGAGATAAATAATTCCATGTTGTGTTTTTACATTGAGGAAAAGAGCCTCTCAAATGATAATCTCTGCAAAGAGAACAAAAAGGACTATAAGAACATTCAGCAGTATCGTGGCACCACCTTTCGCATCTTAAACATTTAGGGGTTGTTTCAGGGTCTATTCTTTGTTGAATATTTGTTCTGTTTCTACTTCTAACTTGATTACTCACAAAGTTCACTGGTAGTTCATTATTATTATGGTTTTCTCTCTTACCATATGACTGAACATTTGGAATTGGAGTTTCCATAAATGCTCTATTTACATTTGCAGTGTTAGTTTTAAATGGCATATTCAACTCGTTTGCAGTCTTAGCTATGTACTTTCTGACTTGGTCAGGATAAGATAAATCTGCTTCAAAATATTCTACCATTTTATTCTTGTATTCATTTGGAACACAACTATAAATTGTACCAAAAATCATTAGTTTCTTCATCATTGGTGAAAAAGAAGCATTAAAATATGTCATTGCATTTTTCTCAAAGTTATTCAAAGCAGTTTGAACTTGAGAACCAAAAACTTGAAATACATTATTTTTATTCCAATCTAGATTTTTAAACTGTGAAAACATTTCAAAGCATGAATGAGTAGTTAAAGGACTTAATATATTTAGCAGATTATTTGAAAATTCTACCCATGTCCGTGCATTCTTTAAATCTATAGAAGAATCTATAATAAATCTTGCACTACTATTTGGTTCTAAAAACCTTGGATAGGCAGCAAGCTTTTCTACATCTGTATAGATATGCTCATCTCTAAAGAGATCATTAAGTAAAGAAATCCATAATTCTGGTCTGATACCACTCCAAACATCTCCTTTATACCCCTCTAGTAAAGGAATGTTAGTTCTATGGTAAAATAATCTTTCTATATTAATACCTGTCGGCCTATAAACATTGTTCATAGAATCATTTGTATCATTTGCATGCAAAGTAGAATTATCATTAGTATGATTAAAAGTTGCAATAGTAGATGTAGTAGTTTTAGGTCTAGTACCTGTATAAGAGGCATTAGTATTTGTACCAAAAGTAGCATTAATAGCAGTAGTAGTAGTAGTAGTAGTAGTAGTAGAAGTAGTAGTATTATTTAGATTGATATTAGCAATAGCTTGATTAGCTAAATCATGAGGGTCCAAAAGCACATTATCATTTATTTTTAAAAAAAAATGCAATAAAATTATATATAAAAATTTCTGAAATGTATTTTTATTAAAACGTTACCCTTTTTATTTTCGTTTTCTCTTTTCAGTTTTCTTTATTCTGGCTTCCTGTTTGAAGTAGTATTTTGTAAGCAATTCTTTTACCTACTGAAAACAATAAATAGGTTAATAAAAGTTGATAAATATATATATATATATATATATATATATATATATATATATATATATATATATATATATATATATATATATATATATATATATATATATATATATATATATATATATATAATTTTATTTTATTTTTTTTCTAAGTTTAAGTTTGAGTTTTATGTGTAGCAGTAAGAAAAATAAATTCTTTAGTTTTTAGTAAAAAAAAAATTTTTATTTTACTTTCATAAAGTACTATTATTTGTTTTCGTATAAGAAAAATATTTATTAAGTATCTGTTATAAACTTTTTATGATTTGTAAATAAGTAGAGAATTTCTTAAGTAAATAATAATAATAATAATAATAATAATAAAATATTAGTTGTTACAAATGAATATTGGTTTCCTGGGTCGTCGTCTTCGTTTCCTTTGTTGAATTGTTTTCTGTTTTTCGTTTTTCTTTCTTCTTTGTTCTTTCTTCTAATTGTAAGAATTTTCTTGTGATGAGAGCTTTCTTGTGTATGAATATGAATTTTGTTATAAATCCTTTGTATTTAAAGGTTCTATTAATAATTTGGTTACTTTTGTTTGTTTGTATATTTCAATTGTAAGTGATTTGAAAATACAAAATGGCTTCCTACGGGGATTACAAAAGTAACTCAAAAGCAAATGTTGCATATAATTATGCTAATTAGGACAAGCATAGACTATGAAATGCAAAGTATCCGTGGCTATGACGTATGTCAAACGGGGATTACAAATGTGTTTCAAGAGCTAGTCACGTGATAAAAGGACGCTGCTAGGCCAAGTAAAGACTTAGGCAAATGGAACTAGTGGGCTATGACGTCATCAAAAGAAAAATGCTTGTAGAGTTGAAATCGCCCTTAATAAATGATAAAATTATGAAGGAATATATAAAAGTAGCGTGAATGACTGCGTAAAAGTATTTCGTAGAATTAAAGCAATATAAAAATATATAAAAAGTACGTAAGATCGCCGTAAAAGTATGATGTGAAGTAACGTATAAGTATGAAGTAACGTATAAGTATGAAGTAACGTATATAGATCCTGGCAAGAGATAGCCAATTTATGTGGGTATATTTTTGTTATACACCACTTAAAAATAATATTTACCTTACCACAATTTTAGTTTGCTTAAGGGTTGATTTGAAAATTTAATTCCTTCTTACTAACATATGGTGTAAGGAAAAATAATCAGAATTATTGATTCCAGGTGATATATTGCTTTAATATAATAAATGCATATAAGTATCATATACTACAAAATAAGAAAGTATATAAGAAAACGATGAATTCTTATAAATCAAAGAGATAAGTAATAAAGAAAGTTAAGAAACAAAGAAAGCTCTCAACTGAAAGGAAAACAAAAATACAATATAATTAAATTTTTATAAAACAAAAATATATAATCAAATGATATACAAACATATTTTACTATCTTCAATATCTCTTTATATAATTAAAAAGGATTATTCAATAACATATACATACCACAGTTTAGTAGTTTAGTAAGTAGTGAAGTAAGATTTTGCATAAATAGAACCTTCAAATATATGTACAAAAATTGTAACTTAAGTTTATTGCTGTAAAGAATATATTTTAACTTTAGTTAACACTCACATATATATATATATATATATATATATATATATATATATATATATATATATATATATATATATATATATATATATATATATATATATATATATATATATAAATAAATAAATAAATATTTATATAAGAAAAAAAATTGTTCGAGAAAAACAAACTCGACCTTCGTCCATAAAAACTAAACTGACACTGACATCGAAATTTTCTATACGATACTTTTGAGTATCAGAATATTTAGTTTTTCATAAATGACAAAAATTAAAGAATTGTCATTTATTTTTCTTAATACAGAGTTTTAGTCTGATATATATATATATATATATATATATATATATATATATATATATATATATATATATATATATATATATATATATATATATATATATATATATATATATATATATATATATATATATATATATATATTTTTTTTTTTTTTTTTTTTTAAACTCAACTTTTCCCACAAACGTGGGGTGTTGACTACCACAAGTCACAACTTAACATCATTCATCCCCTCACCAATCTTTTCCATTCATTCCTGTCCTCTGTCAATTATAAACCCTCCTCCCATCCCAACCCCCTATCCCTCAATAACTCCTTGACCCCACTTACCCAACCTCCCCTAGGTCTACCCCTACTTTTTACACCTTCAACTTCCGATATAAACACCTTTTTAGCTATTCTCTCATCATTCATCCTACAAACATGCCCAAACCACCTCAACATGTTCTGCTCAGCTCTCTCAACCATACCCCTTCCCCAAGCACATTGCTCCTTTATTCTCGCATTCCTAACTCTATCCCTTCTACTTACACCACATACCGCTCTCAGACCTTTCATTTCGAAAACCTCAACCTTTTTTCTTTTTCTCGCATTCAACTGCCACACCTCGCTCCCATACATAACAACCGGAACACAGCATCCCTCAAACATTTTCTTCTTCACTTCTCTTGTCAACCTTCCTCTCTTCCAAATATCCCTCAAGTCTCCCAAAACCTTCTCCCCTTCCCTTATTCTATACTTTACTTCATCTCCCTCACAAACATCACCCCCCTCAAAATTCACACCCAGATATTTAAAAGAATTAACCCATTCTAATCTCTCCCTCCCCACCTTAATTAGCAATTCATTTTCCCCACCTACAACCCTATCTACACTCTCCCCATTTTTCATCCATAACACTTTACTCTTTCCTGCGTTCACTTGTAAGCCTAACTCATCACAACCTTTTACAAACTCATCCACCAAAACTTTCAAACCCCCTTGTGACTCAGACAAAAGTACAACATCATCCGCATATAATACATTCACATTCCATATATCTTGTTGATCCCTCATTCTCACCCCTTTACCCTCTCTCTTTCCATCATCCTCACCACTTTATATATAAATTAAATAAACCCGGAGACATAACACAACCCTGTCTCAGTCCATTATTCACCTCAAAAAACTCCGTTTCCATTCTATTTATTCTCACACACTCTCTACTATTCCTATAAAGTGATTTAATGCCCTCAATTACTTTATCCTCAATTTCATACTGCCTCAAAACCTCCCACAGTTTATTCCTATCCACCCTATCAAATGCTTTCTCTAAGTCCATAAAACACATATACACATCCTTCCCTTTTTCTCTCTTTTTTTCTTCAATCATTCTTAAAGTAAAAACCTGATCCATACACCCTCTTCCTTCTCTAAAACCTCCTTGTTCTTCACATATCATTTCATTTATCCCTATCTTATTCAATAATATTCTACCATACACTTTACCCACTATACTAAGCAAACTTATACCCCTTTAGCTCCCACACTCAAATTTATCCCCTTTTCCCTTAAATAAAGGAACCATACAGGCATCTTGCCAATCTTGAGGCACCTTCCCCATTACCCAACATAAATTAAATAACCTCACTAACCAATTTACTACACTTACCCCCCCTTCCACTAACATCTCTCCACTACACTTACCCCCCTTCCACTAACATCTCTCCACTACACTTACCCCCCCTTCCACTAACATCTCTCCACTTATCCCATCCAAACCTGTCGCTTTACCCCTCTTCACTTTCCTCAGAGCTTTACCTATTTCTTCTATCGAAATCCCACCATCAACCTCCTGTATCAATCTACCCCTTTCTCTCTCCAGAACCTCAACTTCCTCTCCTTACCTCATTCACATTCAAGAGCTTACCAAAATACTCTACCCATCTAGCTCTAACTTCACTTTCCATCTGTCTTATTTCTCCATCTAACCCTATATATATATATATATATATATATATATATATATATATATATATATATATATATATATATATATATATATATATATATATATATATATATATATATATATATATATATATATATATATATTTATTTATTTATTTATTTATATAAATATATCAACATAACAACTAATGAATTATTTCACAGTAATCAAACATTATGGGAATGGATCATCCCTCCTTCACCAAATTTTTAAAATTATCAGTTGAAGATTCCATATTCCTTTTTGACAGGGAACTATATTGCCAAATTGATGGTATGGCTATGGGATTTCCTTTAGGTCCTGCTTTTGCAAATAGCTTTCTCTGTTATTATGAAAATCAATGGATCATGCAATGCCCCCCTTTATTCAAACCCCATCTCTATCGCCACTACATCATTGAATGTTTCGTAGTTTTCAAGGAGAAAGCTCATGCCAGTATGTTTCTACAGTATATGAATGAGAAACAACAACATAAAATTCACCATGGAACAAGAAGTTAATAGTTCCATATCTTTTCTATATGTATATGTTACACATATTAACAACATAGTTAAAACATCTGTTTATAGAAAGCCTACTTTTCCCTTTTTTGCTACAAACTATTTTAGCAATATAGCTCTTAAGTTTATTCTATCAGGTCTAAGATCTAAAATCTATAGAGCATTTAAAATTTGCTCCGGCTGGCATTTATTCCATACCGAGATTGAATTTATTAAAAAGGAAAAGCATTTTAATAAATTAGTTTCTCACTAATGCCTTTAAACCCACTCATTATTTTCATACAGTTTCTAAACAGAAAATATCCCTAAAACTTCCGTATATAGGATTACATTACATCCCAACTTAACAAATATTTTTACTGTACTTGAAGCTACATTTCCCCAATGCCAGTTTATTTTTTAAATTATTTATAACCCCCTGTCAATTTATACTTTCTTCAGACACAAGAAATCTCCCAATGCTTCTCAGATCCTCATTAATGTATTTATTTAACCATATACAGATGTGAATATTTGTGTATGGTTTCATTAAATAAAATCATATCACTTATACAAATATGAATATTTGAATAGGGTTTAATAACTTGTACTATAAATGCGTCAATTACGTAATATGGCAACTATTCAACAATTATTACATATCTCATGAAGTACTTTAACTGAATACAATAATTGGTCACCTGACCAGAGGAGTTTGCTTACTCACTTATTCAATTAGCTGTCAACAACCAATGATAATAATTGAAAATTATGACTTAGGTCAAATATATTGCTCAGCTTAAATGAGTGGTTCATCAGCAGGTTTAATCATTCCTTTTCCTGCACTCTATTTAAAATGACCTAACCCTTCTATTAATTTAAGCTAATATAATTGGGAACCTACCTTTGCAAGGAAGATTGAATGAAAAATCCTACTGAATAGGAATATTTTCCTGAAATATAGATTTTGAATACTTTCTGTATTAAATAGTAAATTTTTATAAACCATCTACTATCTGTAAAAAAAATGAAAAGCTGATTTATAATCCACCAAACATACATTTATATCAAAAGGAATAATAAATAAAAATAAACTCACAAAAAACAAAAACATAAAATGAGAGTTTTACTTGGATACTAGAGTTCTTGCCTTCTTGAGGCTTAGGGTTGATTGATTATTTGCAAATTATCACCATATATATATATATATATATATATATATATATATATATATATATATATATTATATATATATATATATATATATATATATATATATATATATATTAGGAATGGAGTGAAGTATCGGTATCGGTATCAAGCTTTCAGATATCGATATCAGTATTGGCAAAAAATGCCCGATTCTGATGCCAGATTTTTTTTTAAAGTAACAATCCTGTTGGCATACATTTTTTTTGAATGTTCACTCTCATTGGCTGTAGAGTTTCTAATACCATGAAACATTGTTTTCCTTGATTTTCCAAATTTTCAATTAATTACAAATTAATCGTTAATTAAATTTTTTGGCTTATATTCTATATTTCTGGAATTGCAGATCCGATTTTGGTCAAATCAGGACAGTTAACTTTTTGTATAGCATAGATCAACTTGTTATAATTGTTCATTATTTAATTACTTAATTAAATTATGTAATATTTTATTAATATTACGTAATATTTTGCTACAACGCTTCTCGATAATTTTGTTTCCAGAACATTGATAAGTTGCTTTCCACTAAAATTGATTTTTTGAAATGCACAAAATTGCGTTTCCATTTATTTTCACGCCATTTCCTTCATACCATTTATTTCGTTTTCTTAAATAGTTTATTTTTATCTTAATCCCTAATTTAATTCATTAGTAACATATTAAGATGGTAACTAAGGGACATGATATATATATATATATATATATATATATATATATATATATATATATATATATATATATATATATATATATTATATATATATATATATATCATGTTCTTCATGGTTCTGTTCTACCTCCTACTTTATTCTTGCTTTTCATCAACGACCTCCTCATCTGTACTCCTAACTCTGTTCATTCTTATGCCGACGATTCAACTCTCCATTCTTCTACGCATTTCAAATCTGCTCCCACTTTTGCTTCTCGTCTTCAACTTTCCGATTCCAATATGGAGGGATTTCCCTGTAGGGCCACTGCAACTTGTTAAATTCAACTCTTTGAAAACTCAAATTCGCATCTCCCTCTCAAAAACGCCTCCCAACTTTCCTATTTCCTTCGACGGCTCTCCCGTCTCACCTGTGAGCAACATAAATATTATTAGTCTGAACATAAACAATAAATTATCTTGGAAACATCATATCACAAAGGTTGCTAAGATGGCCTCTAAAAAGCTGGGAGTTCTGTTCAGATTGCGGGAATTTTTTTCTTCTAAACAGTTTTTCCAGTTATATAAAGGTCTTATCCGTCCTTGCATGGAGTGTTGCTCTCACGTTTGGGGTGGCTCCAGTTCCATCCTTCTTTTGGATAAGATTGAGTCTAACACAAAATAAACTGTCCCCCAATTTCAAATTCCCTTGACCCTCTTTCTCTGCGAG
>SEYY01004939.1:22500-25000 GCA_009176605.1 Armadillidium nasatum | reverse complement strand
TGAGATAATAAATATAGAGGACTTAATGTTTCCGAATCTTCCGGGTAAGGATAGATTCGAAAACTTGGGAAAAGGAAGATTAAATCGATAGAACCATAGCCAGACAGTTGAGGGTTCTGCCTTCTTCTACACAGGATGAACATGTACCTGCTTTCACAAGAAAAGTTGGAATTGATAAGCAGAAACGAAACAGTTTACCGAAGCAGGTTTCAAGCTCGGAAGTGCAAGTCTTGAGAACCCATTTGGAAGGAATGCTATGAGGCAAGGTTGAACGAATATTTCAACCTAAGCATAACGCAAGACAGCTTGAATATGCTGTCAGAATAAAAAGAGAAGTCAAAGAGGAAGAAGGAAAGTTAAAATTTACATTTGCTTTTACAAAATATTAGAAAGGTCTCGAGACAAAGGAATCAAAAGGTTGTGACATTTTCTACGAAGGAAATAGTAATTAGTATCTTCAATAAATAAATATTTATCGAGAGGCTGGTTCCGTGATGCAAATTGCGCGATTAAAACCAGATTTAAAGAGAAAAAGGATTAAAAAGGAGGGGAAGAGAAAAAGTGTTCTGTTTTGGAGTTTAGTTAATAAAAGAGGTTTGAATAGGCAGTAGAATTATGTGATAAACAGGTATCAGTTGAATTTAATAGCAGATTCGGAAGAAAGCCTAAGCCATAAAGTCGAAAATACGAAGGACTATAAAAACACGATAGCATACATCATCATTGCGTACATATGAGTAATATCGGTCTTTGCCAGAAAATTGTGGAAAGGAAAAGAGTAAGGTTTGATCTCGGAGAACCCAGAAACCCGAAATATTTGATAAGAACAAGAGATAAGATCTTTACGAAGATATGTAGTTTTTAACAAAGTCAAAATAAGAATAAGGAGAGTGAATATTGTATAATTTACGAAGGAAGATGAACACGTACTGGGGGTAATCGAAAAAGTGTTCGTACACCAGCCTCATCTTTAGAGTCAGTGACGGATTAACCATTACGTACTGGGGGTAATCGAAAAAGTGTTCGTACACCAGCCTCATCTTATTATAGCTCTCTTTGTATAATAAATTTATCAATGTTTATAAAATTAATATATTCTCACCTTTCTCACCAGACTCCTGTAAACGTTGTACGTTTGTCAGTTGTTCCGGACGAAACCCCTCCACCACGCACGGTCCTCATAGATTCCAGACTCCTCTATTCCTCCACCTCGCGTCCTCTTCTCTCGACGGCCGTCCTAACGTTATCACTCCATCTGACTCTTGGTTGCCCCACACTACGTCTTCCATTCGGCCTCCATCTGTAGTATTTCTTCGGTATCTATCCTCATTCATCCTCATCACATGTCCGTACCATCGGAGTTGTCCCCTCTCAATAAAAGTCAGTATACTCTCCACCCCCAGCTCCTCTCTTATATCATCATTTCTCATTCTATCCCTTCTTGTAACTCTCTTTATGGATCTCAACACTCTCATTTCGCATGCTTGTATCTTGCTTCTAGTTTTCGTGGTTAGAGCCCACGCTTCTTGACCGTAAGTTAGTATAGGTCGTAGTATACACACATATTTTATTATTTTCACCTTTCGAGGTACATTTCTATCTCTTAGTAATGGATATAACGATCTTAATGCATTATTAAACTTTTCTATTCTATTATTTAATTCTATGTTAATAACATTTCCCGTTCCAAAACAAACTCCGAGGTATTTAAACTGATCAACCTGCTTCAGCTCCTGATCCATCACTCTAATATTCATTTCTTCCTCCTCCTTACTTATCAACATCACCTCCGTTTTCTCCCCATTTATTTTCATTCCTCTCTCCCTCAACTCCTCATCCCACACCACAATAAATCTCTGCAGAGCCTCCTTTGATTCTGCCACCAACGCAAGGTCATCTGCGTATCCAAAGACAGTTCCTTCCATTCTTCTCCTGACCATTTTCCCGCAATAATCCATGAACAGGATAAACAAAATCGGAGAGAGAACGCTGCCCTGCTTTACCCCGGTGCCAACCTCAAACCAATCTCCATCATCATCTGGGTTTCACTTTGCATAAACTATTTTGTATAAGTACTCTTTATTGCTCTTCTCAGTTTTTCCGGTATCCCATACTCTCTTGTTCCAAGTATATTCCACAGGACTCCCCTCGGCACACGATCGAAGGCCTTTTCCAGGTCTACAAATGCCAGATACATCTTTCTGTTAAATTCCCAACCTTTTTCGCATACCATCTTTAAAGCAAATATCAAATCAATAGTTGATCTATTTGGCCTAAAACCATGTTGCCACTCGTCCATTTTATCTTCTACCCTCTCTCTCAATCTTTTTTCTAATATTCGTTCATATACCTTGCGATGTGTGGCGTCAGATCCCTCTATAATTCTTGCAGTCTGCCTTATCACCCTTTTTAAAAATTGGGCATATTATTGCTTTGTTCCATTCTTTAGGTGTTCTTTCTTCTCGCCAGCACTTATTCATTAATTCTTTCATCCATATAC
>SEYY01004938.1:52500-57500 GCA_009176605.1 Armadillidium nasatum | reverse complement strand
CGACTGTACATAATTCAGTAGAAGCATTCAGGTAACTCATATCATCTTGTTATTATTTGCAAACTCCTGTAAGAGGTATAGAGTAAATATTCTTAAATATAAGTCACTAAATGTTACTAAGTAGCTCATATAACTTAATTATTAAGTTAATTTATTTTGTAATTTATATAAAAAATTAAAGAAGACGTATTGTTATTTATTTCAGGTAACCCCTTCCATTTATTCAAACAAGGTAATATATAGAATTTAATCGAAAGAAATAAAATACTGTAGTAAAAACAATATCATTCACTTGGAATCTCATATAAGATAACCACAAAATATTCTTTTTTTCGAGTTACACAGTAAATTTACTAAAGAAAGATAATAGGCCATGGATTAAGTAAAAGAACTTCTTGATCATCTTAATTATATTGGTAAGAATTTCAAAGTGACCCAAAAAGTTTTCATACTCTATTTATTCTGAAGAATTGTTATCGATCTACATTTTCCCACACAAAAACAGATCAATGATGGCTAGTTAGTTATTTTTTTGAATTCATCCTTGATTCTAGCTCCGGATCAGTCTCCGGTTCCGGTTCCGGTTTCGGCTCCGGCTCCGACTCCAGCTCCGGATTCTGCTCCTAATCCTTTTATTTCCATTAGTAATTTGAAATTGAGGCTCCGTAGGCTCAGCGGATGCGCTTAGCTTCGAATGACTCAGTTGTTAAAACGAGTACATTAGTGAAGTGCTCTTGTCATTGATGGGAAATATTCTCCGGCATCTGCGATAGACCTGGCTCAGACTGTGGTATCCGCCGTGGACCCTTCAAACACAAGGATCTTCCTCGAAAGATCCCACTGACAAGGAGCAAATCCTTCATGGGGGATGAACATTATAAAGAAGATAATTTTAATTTGAAATCTTAAGAAACTATATTGATAAAAGCTATTTTTTGCTATAGCAAGGCTTTAAGCTACGGCTACGGCTACGGCTACGGCTACAGCTACGGCTATGTCTACGGCTAGGGCTACGGCTACAGCTTCGGCTACGGCTCTAGCTCCGACTGCTGCCCCACAGCTCAGCTTCGACATATCACTTTAGGAAAATCAATGCAAAGGTTGAATGTTTGTTTATTCAATTTCTGATTGCTTCATTTGGAACATGAATAATAAAACATGTTTCCTTGTTTCCCAATCTGAATCTAGACAGGTATTTAAACATATATATATAATATAATATATATATATAATATATATATATATATATATATATATTATATATATATATATATATATATATATATATATATATATATATATATAATATATATATATATATATATATATATATATATATATATATATATATATATATATATATATATATATATATATATATATATATATATATATATATATATATATATATATATATATATATATATATATATATATATATATATATATATATATATATATATATATATATATATATATATATATATATATATATATATATATATATATAAATATATATATATATATATATATATATATATATATATATATATATATATATATATATATATATATATATATATATATATATATATATATATATATATATATATATATATATATATATATATATATATATATATATATATATATATATATATATATATATATATATATATATATATATATATATATATATATATATATATATATATATATATATATATATATATATATATATATATATATATATATATATATATATATATATATATATATATATATATATATATATATATATATATATATATATATATATATATATATATATATATATATAATATATATATATATATATTATATATATATATATATATATATATATATATATATATATATATATATATATATATATATATATATATATAATTATTTATTTATATATATATATATATTATATATATATATATATATATTCTATTTTATATATATATATATAATATATTAAATATATAATATATTATTATATATATATATATATATTATATATTATATATATATATAAATATATATATATATATATTATGCTTAGAACCATACCTCGCATTACTGCAGGGTGGTGCTAATAGCAAAAATATTGTCACAACATTCACAGTTATTCATGGAAGGAGAAAATTAGCAAATATTCTGTCTCTATCCCCCGACGGCAAATATAATAAATCTTTATATGATTTGATGTTTCAGTATATCGAGACTCCAATAGTAAGAGTTGTGTGTTGCGATGTTTGTAATATATTGAAAAAAAAAAATTTGAAGTTCATTTGAAATAAGTGGAGGAGAGAAACAAATTTTCAGCCTTAGTTCCTTCAGATTATTTTAAATGAAGTTTCATTAAAATAATGTTAGGTAGCTTAGGCGGAAAATTTTGTTGCTCTTCTCCTTAATTCAGATCAACTCCAATTTTATTTTTTAATTTTTTATTTCTTAAATGTAAAGAGATTTTTTGCTGATCCACTTTTATCTTTTACCAAAATACAAAATATTATTTTGTATCACGAATATTTTAAATGCTGGCTTCTTAATTTAGTGAGCTTCTTCCTTCCAATATTTAGGCCAATTCCACTTACAGAAATGCTTCCAGTTTTATGAATTTCAAACGTTATTCAACATTTCAGTTCAAGTTCTTTCTGTCCTTAAGTCTTTAGCTTTCCTCTCTGTTTTTCTTCGATTTCTTCCATTTTTTCTCTATTTTTAACCTTTCTATTCAATCAATTTCCGACGAATGTCATTTGGGCGGTGGGGAGGTAGAGGGTGTGACAGTGAAATAGAAAAAAAAACATAAGCTTAAATAATTTTTGAAATCAGTTTTTAAAAACATCATTACAACTCTTACTTCTACTAATGCTATTTCCCCTTAGTACTTGCAACTAATGTACTGATATTGTTGCTAATACTATATCTAATGCTTCTTCAACTACTACTAATCCTAAATCTTTTGTTTTTAATACCATTAATAATAATAATAACAAAACAATATTGACTATAACATGACAATGAAAATGATAATAATAATAATAATAATAATAATAATAATAATAATAATAATAATAATAATAATAATAATAATAATAATAATAATAATAATAATAATAATAATAATAATAATAATAATAATAATAATAATAATAATAATAATAATAATAATAAAACAAATAGAACAATAAAAAGAAGTTTTTAAAAAATATTTTAAAAATTTTCAATTCTTCAGTAATAAACAATCGAACCTCAGTCTCCCTTCGCTTTCAAATTCCCAAAGATATTTTTTTTTTTTTCTTCTCTTTTCTTTGTGAGATGCTTATTTAAATTTCGTATTTGCCTTGTCACTCAAATCGACGAGCGACTTTTATTCAAATACGCATTTTTCTTATATTAGGTTAAGTAAATATAAGCAAATTTCCTTTGCAAAATATGCAAACAAATGAATGTACTTTTGTAGGCACTAACATACATGTTTACAATCTCTCATGCATACACGTATAATATATATATATATATATATATATTATATATATATATATATATATATATATATATATATATATATATATATATATATATATATATATATATATATATATATATATATATATATATATATATATATATATATATATATATATATATATATATATATATATATATATATATATATATATATATATATATATATATATATATATATATATATATATATATATATATATATATATATATATATAATATATATATATATATATATATATATATATATATATATATATATATATATAATATATATATATATATATATATATATATATATATATATATATATATATATTTATATATATATATATATATATTATATATATATATATATAATATATATTAATATATATATATATATATATATATATATATATATAATATATATATATATATATATATATATATATATATATATATATATATATATATATATATATATATATATATATATATATATATATATATATATATATATATATATATATATATATATATATATATATATATATATATATATATATATATATATATATATATTATATATATATATATATATACCAAGGATAGATAGATAGATAGATTGCTATGTAGATGCGATTGATTTTTAGACTGAAAATAGAGATGGGGATAGAAAGAGGCAGAAATAGAGGAAGAATGGAAGAGGAAAGAGAGTTTTATTTGAAAAACAAATACATCTTTTTGTTTTTAAAGAGAGAGAGAGAGAGAGAGAGAGAGAGAGAGAGAGAGAGAGAGAGAGAGAGAGAGAGAGAGAGAGAGAGAGAGAGAGAGAGAGAGATAAATAAGTAGATAGATAGAAAGATAGATAGATAGATAGATAGATAGATAGATAGATAGATAGATAGAGAGAGAGAGTTAAATTCACCTGCGTTGTATTTAATTGGGATATTTAAATTCATGAAAAATATCCGATATTAATTAATTATAGTTAATTAAAAAAAATTTAGTAGTTCTTTTTTTTTACTTTTTTAATCAATTGATAAAAAAATTTTTTTTTATTTCTTTAAAACCTAATTTGTGCATTTTTCTGTATGATAGTTAATAATTTTAAATTGAAATTATATCAACATTTTTAAAAGAATATTTACTCCTATTAATTAGTTAAACTCATGAGTAGTTTTGTATCATTGCTTTGTAAGATTAAGATTGTTATTAAGCTTTAAAAAAAGAGTAAATGAAGTTAGCTTTAACTGCATTGCCATTGAGAGAAAATGAATAATACTGAAGGCTTCTTCTTTAGCTATCAATTGATAACATGTTATCAGGACTGTCAAGTCAATCATTAATTTAACTGCCAAGCGAAACTGTCAAAAGCTACGTCTTCTACAATAAAGGCTTCGAGACAGAATCGATATCATCAATCTATTTAACCAATTTAAATTGAAATCGAAATT
>SEYY01004938.1:30000-37500 GCA_009176605.1 Armadillidium nasatum | reverse complement strand
TCTGCTTTTTGATCTACTGTAAATACTTATCTACTGATTTATCTCATACCTTCTAAATCCGAGTATGAAAGCAAATATATTTTAATTTCCGATAGCGAATTTCCGATAATATTATTTAATTATTTTCATTTGTCATCCACATTAACTAAAATTATTATTTTGCATATCATAAGATGCAAAGAAGGTTTGTTACTCTTGGAAAATACATCAAGATTTGGTTGTTGTATATATATATATATGTATATATATATATATATATATATATATATATATATATATATATATATATATATATATATATATATATATATATATATATATATATATATATATATATATATATATATATATATATATATATAAACAAACTGTAATTTTGTTATACTATTTCTATATTTAATACTCTATGTATTAATTATAGAAGAGTTTCTGTCAACTTTTCGGTAAATATGCATGTCATATGAAAATTCAACCGATGAATATTTTCGAAAAAAAAAAAAAAAAAAAAAAAAGATAAAAAAACGATATTAAATTAAAATTGAATTGCAAAAACATTCCTAAGTCAAAGCTCACGTTTATAAACACAGGTACGCTCGGGAGTTATAGATAGTGAAATCTGTCTGCAGAATATGAGCGATTCATTCTAACATGACGTCATCAAGCGTCATTTTCAAAATCATTCTGACGTCACTACTATCCACGAAGTGGTTCAATCAATGGAAAAAAAACAGAAACATAAATTATTTATACTGTGGTTTGCTCGTCTTTGCTTATTCAAAGTTAATTAATCAAGAGAGTATCCAACCAATATAATAAAATATAAAATTTGCTATTATATGTATTTTATTTTTTTTTAAATATTTAAAAAAATATTTTTAAAATATTTTTTTTTTTAAATTTATTATTATTATTTTCATTTTATTTTTAAAAACTAGTTTCATCATAAACTATTTCTATTACAAAATAATTAATTACCTAACTTAGAATTTGAAAAATAGAAAAGAAAAATTTTCTTAAAAATATTGTATTGCATAACCAAATGTGAATAATTTTATAAATTTATTATTATTATTATTATTATTATTATTATTATTATTATTATTATTATTATTATTATTATTATTATTATTATTATTATTATTATTATTATTATTATTATTGTTATTACTGTTTTTATTATTAATAAATTTATTAGATACTATCATTAATATAATTACCAGCGCTTCTGAAAATATTTAGCAAGGTTAATATACTATTCTTAGAATTAGTATTATTATTATTATTAATTTTATAAGAGATTGTATTTTAATAACCATTATTTTTATCACTTCATTTGCATATATGCATAATTTTAATATTTAAATACTAATAAAAAAAGTCACAAAATTTATCTAGTTACTGAATTTTGGAGCTCAATGGACACCAATATGTATCCCCCCCTAACTTTAGAAGTCCCTTTTCAGAGAACTGTACAGTCACTTCATTCCTATTACTATTAGTATAGTCAATTGCATAGGATCTACTGAATATTGTAAAATTATAATGCGCACTCACTGTAAAAAATTTACATTATTATTATTATTATTATTATTATTATTATTATTATTATTATTATTATTATTATTATTATTATTATTATTATTATCATTATTATTATTATTATTATTATTATTATTATTATTATTATTATTATTATTATTATTATTATTATTATTATTATTATTATTATTATTATATATTATTATTATTATTATTATTATTATTTTTTATTATTAATATTATTATTATTACTAATTTATCTAAATTAAAAAATTTATGTATTCGTGCATCTTACAAAAAAAAAAAAAAAAAAAAAAAAAAAAAAAAAAAGGAAACAGGAAAAAAAAAACGTTTTAATAAAATATTTCAAAATTTTCCAATAACCTGTTAATTAAATTTAAAGTTAATATAAAATTATATATATATATATATATATATATATATATATATATATATATATATATATATATATATATATATATATATATATATATATATATATATATATATATATATATATATATATATATATATATATATATATATATATATATATATATATATATATATATATATATATATATATATATATATATATATATATATATATATATATATATATATATATATATATATATATATATATATATATTATATATATATATATATATATATATATATATAATATATATATATATATATATATATATATATATATATATATATATATATTATATATATATATATATATATATATATATATATATATATATATATATATATATATATATATATATATATATATATATATATATATATATATATATATATATATATATATATATATATATATATATATATATATATATATATATATATATATATATATATATATATATATATATATATATATATATATATATATATATATATATATATATATATATATATATATATATATATATATATATATATATATATATATATATATATATATATATATATATATATATATATAGCGTAATTTCCTTCGCTCGTAACTTTTTCTGGCAAGGTTAAATATTTTAAAAAGTAGTAAAATTTTTAAGACCAAAATCTCTTTCTTTCTTTTCCTTTCAAGAAAAATTTTTGGAGCTTTGAAAATCTTTAAAATATTTCGTTTGAATTATTTAAAGGCGAATAAATTAGAGAATAACTTAAAAATAGGGTAATATCTATTCGTTATATTTTCCACACCATATAGGTCTCCTGTATATATATATATTATATATATATATATATATATATATATATATATATATATATATATATATATATATATATATATATATATATATATATATATATATATAGGAGCACAAATGTAAGAAGAGGCTTCTTTGAATTGGAAAATTCATTTAATATCCCAAAGAAGTAAGATTTGGAAAGAATTGGGAACTTATTGAGTAAATGGAATGCTATTATATTCTATTGAAGTTTTTTACATTATCTGTAGACCACATTTTTGAATTATGAGAATGAAAGGGAGATTGCATAGTGTATGAGTATTCTAATACAAGGTTATATTTCAGTATTTTAAAGATCATGTGTAGTTAATTATTTGGGTTCAATATTATATGATTCTGATATGTAGTATGTACTTACTTAAGAGTAATTGTGAGATCAAAGATCAACTATTTACTGGCAATATGGGCTGGTAGATGATTCAAAAGATTAATTACATGAACAGAAGTTTGAGTTTAAATGAGTATGAAAACGAAATGGACTCTTAATTAATTAATTAAGTTAATTAATTAATTATTTTAAAAAATAAGAAAATTAGTTCAAATCTTGATAAAGGCGAAGGTCATTCTGTGTTGATAAAAGAAAAATAAATAGTGAAAGCCTTATAGTAATTACACTTTTTAGGCATCTAGGAATGGATATTGTATTTTTAGGAGATATGAAAGAAGCGACTGATTACAGGGCTTCGGATGATAAAGGAGCATTGAGTACACAGAGAGATAAGGAAAGCGGAAATTTTTCAATGAAAATTGAACATTTTTATTTTTTTTTTGGACTGTTTGCCATGTAAGGATGTAACATGAAAGTAATAAATTCAAAGATAAAAAAGAATCAATCTTTTGGAAATGAAAAGCTTATAAGATATATGAAATATAAAGAGAAGAGAAGGTATTATAGGCGAATAATAGGAAAAATATTCTGAAAGAAGAGATATCTGATTGAAAAAGCAAATCAATGGGTACTGAGATGGAGAGGATACGGGCTTTAAATAAATGATAAAGGTTTTTATGCCTTGATATTTTATGGAATCAGAAAGGGAAAACCTAAATGCTGCAGAATTGATTAATGGAAAAATGGATCTGTTAATAAAATGATGAATAGGAATTGCATGAATGAAGGAAAGAAATTGACATAAGACCTGGTCATCTGGAGAAGAGTGGAACATGGAATGCTCATTTAGGAGTTGCAAGAACTTGAACATATTGAAACAATGCTGTTTCTTGATCACACCAAAAAGAATTACAATCATTTGAGTTTCTCAACTTGAAACTGACACTACTCAGCAATTATACGAAATTATTCTACATTACTATATATAACGCATATTCAGGTGTAAAATAATGCGTAGCATATATACATATATATATATATATATATATATATATATATATATATATATATATATATATATATATATATATATATATATATATATATATATATATATATATATATATATATGCTTTTTCAGTATTTTTTTTAATCACAGTGCAAAAATTCTTTTTCTCATTGCTCTAAATTATAGAAACGACTTTCCTTGCATTCATTCTTTTGTTCGTTCACTTCCTTTCTTGCGTTCTTTCATTTTAGTATTTTTAATCCTAATATTAATATATATATAATATATATAATATATATATATATATATATATATATATATATATATATATATATATATATTTATATATAATAATAATACTATATATATATATATATATATATATATATATATATATATATATATATATATATAATATATATATATATATATATATATATATATATACTATATACATACATATATATATATATATATATATATATATATATATTATATATATATATATATTATATATATATATATATATATATATATATATATATATATATATATATATATATATATATATACATACGTATATATATATATATATATATATATATATATATATATATATATATATATATATATATATATATATATATATATATATATATATATATATATATATATATATATATATATATATATATATATATATATATATATATATATATATATAATATATATATATATATATATATATATATATATATATATATATATATATATATATATATATATATATATATATATATATATATATATATATATATATATATATATATATATATAATATATATATTCTCACAGAAAAATCATCCCACTTTTCTGATAGAAGAGAAAGACGATGGGTATTTGGAGGACCACCTCAGTTTCATCCAGACACGCCTGTGAATGTGACAGCCCAATTAGGAGGTACAGCTTACCTCCCTTGCAGGATCAAGAACCTTGGAAATAAATCGGTATGTATTAGTATATATATATATATATATATATATATATATATATATATATATATATATATATATATATATATATATATATATATATATATATATATATATATATATATATATATATATATATATATATATATATATATATATATATATATATATATATATATATATATATATATATATATATATATATATATATATATATATATATATATATATATATATATAATATATATATATATATATATATATATAATATATATATATATATATATATATATATATATATATATATATATATATATATATATATATATATATATATATATATATATATATATATATATATATATATATATATATATATATATATATATATATATATATATATATATAATATATTCTAGAACAGGTATCCGAATTAAGATAGTATTTCAGAGTAACATGATTATAAATATTTAGAAACACTGCTGTAGTTATAATTTTGTATTTTTTTAATATTGGAATCTGATAGCAATTTTTGATATCACAATTGTATTAAATTTTTGTCTTTGTCGCTATTGGTTTCAAATATGATAATTTACAATTTATTCAAGGCAGTGAATTCAATAATAAAAGGATCAAGTTAAGTTTCTTATTGCCTATACTGAGAAGGAGAGATTATATTTTTGATTGAAAGAGTATTCAACTAGGATGAATGCTGCATAGGCATCGGCATAGGCAGCATCATCAGCATTAGAATCGGCATTGACATCGGCATTGGCATTCGCATGTGCATCCGCATAGATTTCAGCCAATATTTTTGAATTTGAGCTGAGTTTTAAAGCTTTCGGAAACAATAATCCAAATTAAAATACTGTTTGAGAGTAAAATGAATCAAAACGATTGTAAAAGGTACTTGTCTTACTTAGATATCCTTTAAAACTGGAATCTGATTCGGAATGAAGGATCCACAGCACTCGGAAATTAAATTGAAATCGGGGTCGAAGTATTTTAAACCGATTTCCCGTACAGGGTATATTTACGAGTACAACAGAAAAATTCTGAACTCGGGAGCTTTTTCGCTAGCTTTTCTTTTAATGCTTTTATTCCCCAAGAACAATTAGTTTTGAAATAGAATTACGATAATATAAATAAACCTTTTAATAAAGATTTTGACTTTATATCGACATTTTCTTTACATTGCTTTATTAATCATCGATAATGGTAAAACTGTAAATTAAACTTTTAATTAAAATGCATTAAAATTAAAATGTAATTTTGGGAAGGGGGATGAATTATTCTAGTGATATTTTATGAAGATTCATTCTCAATTAAATTAAACAATTATATACTTAATTATTTCTTTTAATTTCTAACTGATATGAACTGATTCTTAAGCCCAAATTATATCTCTTCTCTTCATAGAGGGAAATAAAATATGTTACAAGGAGTGAGAAAAAATAATGAGCAAAAATACGAGACGAAGAATAAAATATTAAAATACAAATTATTATATTTTTCTCATTTAAAGGACGACATGTCCAGATACACTGGGATTGAAAGTGTTCAAGTCAAAGGAAGAGTTTTGTAAATAGATAAAAGGATAGTGTTCCAAGCATTACCATTAGAGTACATGTAAGACTGAGCATAGCAGTAAAGTCTGGAGTCAGAGACTTAGACAGAAAAAGAAAAAGACTGTATAGAAAGACTAGTCGCACGAGCACTTCTCAGTGGAGAAGGTATGCGAAGGAAGAGTTCAAAAGAGAAGTGTCCGATGCAATAGCGATAGTATAGAGAGAATGACGCAAAAATATGATGGTAAGAAAGAGATTGGAGATAATTAGTGAGAGCGGGAGAGTTGATAAGACGAAAAGCCCTAGACTCTACCCTTTCAAGATGAGCTGCATTTGTGGAACCACCTCAGACGTTTAAAGCGTATTCCATATAGGGGTGAATAACAGCCCTATAAAGAGCAAGTAACTGGGGTGGATTGAAGAAATTATGAAGGCGCCTCAGAACACCTATCCTCTTAGAAACTTGTTTAGAAAGAAAAGTAAGTTATTTTTATAAGAAAGATCACAAGAAAAATAAACACTAAGAATATTAATTAAAGAGAGATGAAGATTTGAGTTGTGTTTTCGAAGAAGATATCACAGTTGTGTGGTAGATTGTGTCTAGTAGAGAGATGAAGGAATTGAGTTTTGGTAGCATTGAAAACTACCATGATTTCTCTGCCACAATTTGAAATGCGAGATAGATCAGAGGTCAGTTGCTCCAAGGCTACCTTCCCTGCATCTATTAACTGCTGTTGGGAGGGGCTCCTTTCAAATTGAAAAGAGTAATGTAGAGAAA
>SEYY01004938.1:15000-25000 GCA_009176605.1 Armadillidium nasatum | reverse complement strand
ATATTATATATATTATATATATATATATATATATATATATATATATATATATATATATATATATAATATATATATATATATATATATATATATATATAGGGATATATCGGTATATCGGTATCGGCAAGTATCGGCATATTTTTATACCGGTATCGGTATAGGTATTATCGGCCTTTTCAGTATCGGTATGTATCGGAAATTTTTTGGATATAGTATCGGTATCGGTATCGGTATCGGTATCGGTATAGTATCGGCATATTTTTATATATATATCGGTATCGGTATCGGTTTGGTAATTATAGGTATATATCGGTATCGGTATCGGTAAAAATTTTGGTATCGCTCCATCCCTAATATATATATATATATATATATATATATATATATATATATATATATAATATATATATATATATATATATATATATATATATATATATATATATATATATATATATATATATATATATATATATATATATATATATATATATATATATATATATATATATATTATATATATATATATATATATATATATATATATATATATATATATATATATATATATATATATATATATATATATATATAATATAACTTTCCTAAAACTGAGAAGCTCTCTCTTTCCCATCTTCATTTTCGTATGTGACGAAAATCCTTATTGGAATTCCTTTGTTTTCCACAACATCACCAAATTCTTCGTAAAAGACATTTTGACCTCGCCTCTATTTGTCAATTCGTGGATAGTTTGGAGGACTTCTCGAGTCTTTCATTTATACTTCCTTACATATATCTTAACTTAATATTGATACCTCCATTAGAGGTAATATTTTTCTTTTAGAAAGTGCATTCTTTCCGTAATATATATATATATATATATATATATATATATATATATATATATATATATATATATATATATATATATATATATATATATATATATATATATATAATATATATATATATATATATATATATATATATATATATATATATATATATATATATATATATATATATATATATATATATATATATATATATATATATATATATATATATATATATATATATATATATATATATATATATATATATATATATATATATATATATATATATATATATATATATATATATATATATATATATATATATATATATATATATATATATATATATATATATATATATATATATATATATATATATATATATATATATATATATATATATATATATATATATATATATATATATATATATATATATATATATATATATATATATATATATATATATATATATATATATATATATATATATATATATATATATATATATATATATATATATATATATATTATATATATATTATATATATATATATATATATATATATATATATATATATATATATATATATATATATATATATATATATATATATATATATATATATATATATATATATATATATATATATATATATATATATATATATATATATATATATATATATATATATATATATATATATATATATATATATATATATATATATATATATATATATATATATATATATATATATATATATATATATATATATATATATATATATATATATATATATATATATGTATGTATTTTTTTTTTTGAAATGTAAAAGTAGATGAAATAAAATGTTTGAAAATTGCTTTCTTACATTAATAGTAGATTATATTATCCGTGATAGCGGAAAATCTGGAAGGTTCACGATTTTCTGTGTTCTGTGTTCTGTGTTCTGTGTTCTGTGTTCTGTGTTCTGTGTTCTGAGTTCTGTGTTCTGCGTGTGTTCTACAAAACCGTGAAACGTAATTAGACCTTTGGCAAACAATCACAAAGGTAAAGGAAAGCAATTATTACCTTACTACCGCGTAATTAAACAAACGTTTAGAAAGAATTTCTCTTTCCTTTATATATATATATATATATATATATATATATATATATATATATATATATATATATATATATATATATATATATATATATATATATATATATATACATATATATATAGATTGAGAGATAGATAGATAGATAGATAGATTGATATATATCAAAACAGATGGTATAATAAAAAAAATACCTCAAACATAGAACAGACCGGAGTTGTATACAAAATTCCTTGTAGTACGTGCCGAAAAAAACTACTTTTTTGAACACTGAAAATATATCTATTCCGTCTCTCTCATCACAAATCAGATATTCAACGTCACAATATATAATTTTCTCACACATGCTGGAAGACAATTCCATTAACTTCAATGATGCCAAGTTTATTCACCACTCAAAAAAGGAAATCATCAATAGACTAGTAGAATCATTTTTTATAAAAAACTGTAATAATTTTAAGTCCTCCCCCAGTTTTTTGATTAAGACAATTTCACTTTGCATACCTAAAACCATTTTCAAAAACTAGTCTCTGTCTTCTTTATACTTTCATACTTAAATAATATACATGAGCCCCTTGTTCCTGTCTTGCACATTTTTGTATGTTTGTACGTGTGAACCTTTGTTTTTTCTTTAGTTTCTGCGTTGTGACATATCCATTTATGTATGCATGCCCTAAGTACATTCACTCTTTTACTTTGCTCCTTCCTCATTTGCACCTAATAGGAGAGCTATAGACAAAAGCTCTGAAATATCGTGCATACATTTTTAATCTTAGTTCTATCTATTTCACTTTTAATATATTGTTAATTACGTCTAATTTTTTTATTTTTTAGTATTTTATCTTAGTTGTTTAAAAATAAAATTATATATATATATATATATATATATATATATATATATAATATATATATATATATATATATATATATATATATATATATATATATATATATATATATATATATATATATATATATATATATATATAATATATATATATATATATATATAGTAATACTTGTATATAAATGCATATGCATTCTATGGAAGCCAATGTCCCTTTCAAAAGAAGATTTTTGAATTTTGTTCATTGTTTTCTGTACAAAAACGTATTTGAATGATGTTGTTTCAATATGTAAAATGAATTGCGTCCGCCTCGCATTCCAACAACAAAAAATCTGATATCAAAGGTTTCCCTCTGCCGTTAATAAAATATATGAATATATATATATATATATATATATATATATATATATATATATATATATATATATATATATATATATATTTTTTTTTTTTTTTTTTTTTTTATTTCTCCTCTGGTGGGCAAAGGCCAGAGGCCTACCATTGTTCCACCAGAGTTGGGAGTGAAGTCGGAAACATGGTCAAATTAAAGGCCGACATGACCTGATACACGGCGTTTAAAGGTGCTTAAGTCATAGGTAGTTGGGAAAATAGATGAAGGAAGTGTGTTCCAGACTTTACCAGTAGAGTAAATGTAAGATTGAGCATAGAGGTTAAGTCTGGGGTCAGAGAGTTGGACAGAGAAAGGATGAGACTGTGTAGAAAGACGAGTCGCACGAGCCCTTCTTAATGGAGGAGGTATGCGACGAGAGAGTTCAGAAGAGCAGTGTCCATTGTAATATATATATATATATATGTATATATATATATATATATGTATATATATATATATATATATTATATATATATATATATATATATATATATATATATATATATATATATATATATATATATATATATATATATATATATATATATATATATATATATATAATATATATATATATATATATATATATATATATATATATATATATATATATATATATATATATATATATATATATATATATATATATATATATATATATATATATATATATATATATATATATATATATATATATATATATATATATATATATATATATATATATATATATATATATATATATATATATATATATATATATATATATATATATATATATATATATATATATATATATATATATATAATATATATATATATATATATATATATATATATATATATATATATATATATATATATATATATATATATATATATATATATATATATATATATATATATATATATATATATATATATATATATATATATATATATATATATATATATATATATATATATATATATATATATATATATATATATATATATATATATATATATATATATATATATATATATATATATATATATATATATATATATATATATATATATATATATATATATATATATATATATATATATATATATATATATATATATATATATATATATATATATATATATATATATATATATATATATATATATATATATATATATATATAATATATATATATATATATATATATATATATATATATATATATATATATATATATATATATATATATATACATTATATATATATATATATATATATATATATATATATATATATATATATATATATATATATAATATATATATATATATATATATATATATATATATATATATATATATATATATATATATATATATATATATATATATATATATATATATATATATATATATATATATATATATATATATATATATATATATATATATATATATATATATATATATATATATATATATATATATATATATATATATATATATATATATATATATATATATATATATATATATATATATATATATATAATATATATATATATATATATATATATATATATATATATATATATATATATATATATATATATATATATATATATATATATATATATATATATAAATGTTCTCTCCTATGTCAAAACAACGAACATGCAATTCGGCTGTTTTTTGCTTTTACTTCTTGAATATTTTATTTGATCCTGAAAATCATATTTTTGTTTTATTTCAATAATTCTTTCATGTTATTTAAGCAACATGTAAAATATGCATTTCTTATTACAATAGATTCTGTGTTATCAATATTTAAGTCAGCATTGTACACTGGTGATAGTTCCACAATATATATATTGGCATAAATATATTCGTGAAATTATACTTGGTATTTGCAACCTCAACCACAACATTACCTCAACTATTTGGTATTAATAATTAATGATGAGATCAATTTTAGGAAAATAAGTTTTAAGTAACTAAAATATTTTTAAGCAAAGATGAACATTTAATCGTCTTTAATTTTTTAACCTACAAAAGAAATATTTGTTTCAATTTTCTAATTGGATAAATCTTAATAATGACCTGACCGTGTTCAAAATCAAATTCTTCCTGTGCAGTTGATTCTTTTCAAGCAGTTCGTCAAATACGGTATTTGCATTGGTTTTAAATACATGAAATTCTCCTAGCGTTGTTAGATTTTGATTTATCTTTTTTATGTTTCTTGTCTTTTTCCTTTTTTAATCTTCTGAAAAGCAACGGAAAATTTCTACTTATATGTTTTTGGTAATTAAAAGAGTGGTGCATTTTTACTTTTTTCTTTTTATTATCCACTAAAAAATCATCATTGAAGTTAACTTGAAGTGCTAGTTTCTCTGAACTATATTGAATTATATTTTCTACCTTTAGCATCACCCAGTTCGAAATGGGCTATTTTGAAGACCAAGGTTCAATAACTATTTGAAGTAATAAAAATTATCAAATTACAGACGATATTTATCTGAGCAAAATAAGCAAAATAAACCTGGTCACTAAGGGCAGGTCGAATGCTTGTCCAACCTTGTGAAACATTCTCTAACTATTTTTGACCTTTCGGTCGTGCTTAAAATAAATGAAAGCAAAAAATGCTGTGAGTTATTTTCAAACTGTGGTGTTGCTTCATTTATATAATGCACATCGTAACAAATATAGAGTTCTTTTGTTGGCTTCTACAGCTATCAGACAGATTTTCCTTAAAGTGAGGATTTTACATAACACCGACGTTGAAATTTTATAAAATTTAATTCCTTTGTCGTGGTCATTAAATTGCAATAATAAATATCTGAAAGAATGCTTGATCCTGAAAATGCATACTGTTAAATTATAAATAGCCAATTTTCTTAAAAAAAAAATTTCCTTGTTGATCTAAGAAAAATTTCAAAACAGTTTGATAAAAATTAAAACAATGATTCTTGAGAAATATCACCATCTTTGTTTCCAGATTCCAAATTAACTTTAGTCTTGCCACAAAAATCACTCAAGGTTCTTGATTTCCATCTACTGTCATACTTTAATATCTTGAGCGTATATTAACTTTACCTATTTTGCCTTTAAATTAAATATGCTAAGGTTTATCAGCACTTCTGAAAAATAAACAGATTGTATTTCTGTTTTTGTTCAACTTTGTCCGTAAACTTCATGCATAATTGTATTGTTTAATTAGGCATCAAGAAACAAAGATAATTAAGTATATCTAATGTAGCAAATCTTTTCACAAAAAAAATTTATTGTCTTTGTAAGTTAACACCTCACGAAAGAACTTATATATATATATATATATATATATATATATATATATATATATATATATATATATATATATATATATATATATATATATATATATATATATATATATATATATATATATATAAAACAGCACTTTTTACTGCAATGATATAAATTAGTAATCCACTTCCTCTTTACTTCTCTGTGTTATTTGAGAACTTTTCTAACCTTAAAATAAACACTTGCGTCTACTTACAACTTGGTAATGGGCATTTTTTTCGTTAATTTTCAGCTCTATCTCATGTATTAATTAATGATTGTGTAAAACGCTTAAATTTGTTACAATCGTCAGTCACGTAGATTCTAATTCTGGGCGACTGGAAAATTTCAATTAAAAATCTGTCCAAATATTGAGATATATTTTATCCAGACTTTTTATTTAGATTAATGGAGTTTAATAGTGATTTTCCTTGATGTTAGATAAATTAATCAATTTTATTTTGTTTAAAATATAAGAAAGTTAATATAATAATTTTCAATTGTCATTCATTTCTCCATGATTTTAATAGAAGCCTGAAATGGCCAGAGAAACAGTCTTCTTGCAGAGATTTCTTCAATGTTCATTCAATTGAAATGTAAATTTTGTTATTCATTTTCTTCATTGACAATTTTGCTATTAAAATTACAATATTTGTTAACTTTTTCAAAAAAATAATAATTATTTAAAATTAGTATTGAAAAAAAAACCATATACTGCGCATTTGTTGCTTTCATTTTGGCAGCAGTTACTAAATTAATCAGAGGTAATAACACAAATTTTTCTTTATTATTATTATTATTATTATTATTATTATTATTATTATTATTATTATTATTATTATTATTATTATTATTATTATTATTATTATTATTATATATATTTTTTTTTTTTTTTTACACATCACCACCACTCACGGGCAAAGCCCTATTCAAGGAGGGGGTGTTAAAAGAATAAAATGAAAGTAAATAGAGTACAAAATCCAGAAAATAAAAACCACCACCACAGAACCCACCCAACGCAAATTTCTCAGGTGGGTTGCAGTCTTTAAAGAAATTGAGATTAAATGCAGAGGGAAATACAGAAGATGGAAGAGAATTCCACAATTATATATATATATATATATATATATATATATATATATATATATATATATATATATATATATATATATATATATATATATATATATATATATATATATATTAATATATGTGAGATGAATTGATAATCCTTAATTATAAAGAAAACAAAACGTATTTTTGAAAAGATTAGAAACGTTACATGAAACTTAACAACAGATATTTTTAAAGAATTGTTTAGAGTTTATATACAGCATATATATATATATATATATATATATATATATATATATATATATATATATATATATATATATATATATATATATATATATATATATATATATATATATATATATATATATATATATATATATAAATTAAAATAAAAAATAAAAAAAAAAAAAAAAAAAAAAAAAAAATAATAATAATAATAATAATAATAATAATAATAATAATAATAATAATAATAATAATAATAATCACAGTACAGATGACGAAATCTATATTAATTTTCACATTGATAAAAACCTATCCTATTCTGAGTAGAGAAATAACAGCTTATATAAATAAGAATAAAACTAAGCAAAACAAATCTATATACAAAACAAAAGAAATATGAAATATAATTAATGAGCAAGTCAGTGCATCATCTTATCTTGAGCAAATATAATATTCGTGTATTTAATCATAATAGATTATATATATATATATATATATATATATATATATATATATATATATATATATATATATATATATATATATATATATATATATATATATATATATATATATATATATATAAGATACGATAACATATGTATAATCGGCTAAATTACCAAATGACTGTATTTACTCTAAAAAAATAAATGATGTATGTTTTACTTTGCTAATTTGATTTATTGTATTTACAGTGTATTGATTTATATTGTATATTCGATTTTTTCATTTGTATTAAAGTTTGTATATATATATATATATATATATATATATATATATATATATATATATATATATATATATATATATATATATATATATATATATATATATATATATATATATATATATATATATATATATATATATATATATATATATATATATATATATATATATATATATATATATATATATATATATATATATATATATATATATATATATATATATATATATATATATATATATATATATATATATATATATATATATATATATATATATATATATATATATATATATATGTGTGTGTGTGTGTGTGTAAATAATTAAGGTCTGCTAACTCTCTCGCAGATCAGAAACATTAAACATCAGAGTTCAAAGTTTGCTATATGGGAATCAAACCCGGGCCCTATAGCACAAAAGCATAAAGTTTTACCACTACGCTACTGGAGGTTCATATTTTAATTTGAACCTCCAGTAGCGTTGTGATAAAACTCTATGCTTTTGTGCTATAGGGCCAGGGTGCGATTCCCCTATAGCAAAGCTTTAAACACTGATGTTATATATATATATATATATATATATATATATATATATATAATATATATATATATATATATATATATATATATATATATATATATATATATATATATATATATATATATATATATGCGTGGATGTGTGTTTGAGAGATAGGGATTAAAAAGGAAAGAACTTTGGGTCGTACCTTGTTTTTTGTTTGTAAATTTATGAATATATTTATTTATTTATTTAGTTACATTTTGTTTAATAATAACTTTTAATTAATGCATTTAATTTATTTCATTCGTTTTTCGACTTTAGTTATTCTAAGTTTTGACGATTTTATCAGTTATAGTTTAAAATTATTTAAATATTTCGTGTAAAAAAATTTATTATTTTATTAGGCAGTATTTAAAAGTATAGTTAAATACCATGAAAATAATTTACCATTTAATTAAAATGACTTTAATTATTTTATTAAATGCTTACAGGCATCAACGAGTGGGTAAATTGCATAAAATTTTTAATCAGGACACTTAACCGTTATATTGATTTCATAATTTAATTTTTTTTTTTTTTTTTTTTTTTTTTTTTTTTTTTTTTTTTTTTGCACTAATATTATTTTTAAAACCCAAAACTAAACAAAAAATTTTATTTGCGACAATCATTTTGCAAGGCAGAACGTTTTAACTACCTGAAATTTTTGTCATTACAGTTCATTAAATTTCTATATTTAATATTGCATTGCAATCTAACTCTTTTAATAAATCATAAAGGCTGTCGAGAAGATTTTGTAGACCTTCCAATGATAATTAAGTTGATAGATTTCTTTTAGTAAATAGGATTTTGAACATTCTTTTGAAAATGAAGAAATTCTTATCTTAATATACAATATTTTCCCATTGAGTTCTCCTTTCGTTTTAATCTTAAAAATGATAATCATTTCCTTGC
>SEYY01004938.1:7500-10000 GCA_009176605.1 Armadillidium nasatum | reverse complement strand
CTTTATCTTTCTTTTAATTTATCAATAAATGTACTTAGTAGGTCATTTGTATTCCACTAACAACCCATATAGATGTATTTAGTATCTTTTACATTCCAACAATTGTATGTCCAGAGAAGTTGAAAGTGATTAAAAATTGATTAATTTCACGTCCTACGAAAAGTTTCTAATTTCAAGACAATTGCGAATTTTACAATGGACATCTTAATATGTATTTATGAATAACGGAAATAAATTGCGGTAAATATGATCTTTTAAAGTCAATGTAACTGTTATAATATGGTGTAAGATCAAAGAACCATGTAATTATAATGACTCTATCTCCACACCCATTGAAATTTGAACACAAGTTTATGAGAATAGTTTTACTTGGGATAGTCCATAATATCACCTTCCAAATTCTTTACTTTTCCTCAAGGAACACTCAATATATCTATATATATATATATATATATATATATATATATATATATATATATATATATATATATATATATATATATATATATATATATATATATATATATATATATATATATATATATATATATATATATATATATATATATATATATATATATATATATATATATATATATATATATATATATATATATATATATATATATATATATATATATATATATATATATATATATATATATAAAGGTTTCTTCCATGCCTGGATTTGAACCTGCTTCGCCCAATGTTTCCACTAGATAATATATAGATCATTAAAAGTAAGAGCAAAGTAGTGATTTCTAATGTTTCTAAATATTTTAGTAAGATTCGGTGCTTAAGGTTTATAAAAGGATATTTTTAGTCATAGTTCAGCAACGTCAAAATAGACACAACAGCTGTTTGGACATTTGAATCAAATATTGGAAAAAGATTTTCTGCATCATAGCTACAAATTTCTGTAGAGAAAAAGAACTTGTATAATGATGAAATGAGATTTTGAATGATTAATTTCTAGAAAGAAATATAAGTACTCTAATTTTTTTGAGTTTGAAGACTTCATTAAGTCTTGAAGCAGAATCTTACAAAAAAACAGGAAGAGTTAAACGATGGTTAGATCAATTCCAGAAGGAGGTAAAGAGAATGAAATAATTTAATTTGAAAATAAATTATATTTGATACGCAATTTGAGATCTTCATGGAAATTCACCAGCTGAAGCAATTAACTATAATCAGTCAATTGGGCAGAAGTAAATCAGTAAATTCGTGGAATATGAAGCACCAAACTGACAGAAGCTTCTCTCCTCAAAAAGCATGGGCCCTTTCTGAGGGAGACTTGAAAACAGAACTATATACAGATATTAGAAGATGATCGAAGGAAGCTAATAGAAGAAAGGTAAAAAGTTTGAAACTAAAAAATGTGTTCAACATGTTGGGTTTATCCCCAATATAGAATATGTTATGTATTTGGTAGGCGAAGCCGCACAATCAACTGAATTCGTTTTAGATAGAGATAGTGTAGGAAAATTCATAAGCTCTTTCAAAGAAAAACAGATGAAAGCTATTGGCGTAGGTGATCATCGAAATCTCTCTTGATGATTATATCATTAAATGATAAAAATTGCGCTATAAGTAAGCTGCTCTATAAAAAAATAACTAAAAACTGCGCTATAACTTGGAAGTTTAGGTACTTGAAAAATTTATAATAACTTGTAGAGTTGGAAAATAAATGCTTCAGCACAAATGAATTTAATCGTTAAATACTTATTAAGGTAGAAAATTCAGAATATTCCCAATGAAAGAGAGAACTGGAACCGTATTTTGATATTCTTAAAACACCCACTGATAGACAGAAAATTAAGGATAGAGACAATGAGATAAAAGAGATAACAGTTTGTTACCTGAGAGTATATTCACCTGTGTTTCCGAAAAGAATAATGGTACTTATATAAGTGCTGCTCAAGCAAAGAGAAAAATGAGGATTAAACCCCGAATGCTGAAGAAGTTAATAAAATAATAATACAGCACACAAGGAAAAGTCAATAGTTCTTTAGTGGCCATCCCTTACCATCGAAGATCATAAACTTCAAAGCAGTGATATGGGGAAAATGGAATGTAGAAAATCTTTGGATACTGTTCCACTGCATATCTTCCAAGTTAAAATAAACAGACATCATTATTTTCAACTTTAAAATAAAATTATAAATGAAGCAACAATGGAACATATCTTTAAAAATCATACTGTACCGCGGAAGGTACTCTGGAGATTCTGTTTGCTCACTGAAGAATGAAAAGGATGAACAACTGAGCTCTGTGTGCATTGTTGTTTTCTCCTGTTCACATTAAAACATCAAATGCCCCACAGAGAGGTATTCGCTGAACATCTACTCGTCCATATATATATATATATATATATATATATATATATATATATATATATATATATATATATATATATATATATATATATATATATATATATATATATATTCCAGTAAAAAAAGGTAAATAAGAGATAATTTTTTTTCTACATACCGTTCGG
>SEYY01004938.1:0-2500 GCA_009176605.1 Armadillidium nasatum | reverse complement strand
AAACCAGTTTTTTTTGGTTAATTTGTTTTTTTTTGTTTTTTATTACAATAATGAATCAATAGGTGAAATGACTAATGAATAATGAAAAATGCAATATATTTTTTTATATAGAACAGTAACAAAATGATTGAAATGAAGTAAAAAATAAATTTGAATTTTTAAAAAATAATGTAAATTTGTGACATGAAATATATATATATATTTTTTTTTTTTTTTTTTTTTACAGAACGCCACCGCTCACGGGCAGAGCCTTTTCAAGGAGGGGCACACACACAGAGACAAAACACATGCAAACGCACACACCTAACGCACAGCCCTCAGGTGGGCGCAGACGGAAGCCTTGAAGAGTGGAAGGTTAAATACAGAAGGAAAAATAGATGAAGGTAGAGAGTTCCACAGAATAGAGGTGGCTGGAAAGAAAGAGGTACCACAACGGGCTAGCCTGGGATTTCCCACTTCCACACAAAATTGGTGCGAAAGCAGGGCACCCCTTGTGCAACGAGGACGACGCAATGGAGGAGGAATGCGAGAGGCCAATTCTCTCGAGCACCTGCCATTTGTAGTACCTGTAGAAAAGAGATGCGCGCCACGTCACGTCGCAGAGACAGAGGGTCAAGAGAGTTTGAAAGTAGGGGACAGTTTAATTAATCTTTTAGCTTTTGACTCAACCATATCCAGAAGAGAGGAGGAGCCGGAGCCCCCCCAAATGTGAGAACAGTACTCCATACAAGGGCGAAAAAGACCCTTATATATTTGGAGTAACTGTTCAGAAGAGAAAAATTCTCGCAATCTGAACAGAACTCCCAGCTTCTTAGAGGCCGCTTTAGCAACCATTGTGATATGTGGTTTCCAAGATAGTTTGTTTTTATGTTTAGACCAAGAATGTTAATGTTATTTACAGGTGAGACGGGAGAGCCATCGAAGAGGATAGGAAAGTTAGGAGGTTTTTTTTGAGAGGGAGATGTGAAGAAGTTGAGTTTTAAAGAGTTGAATTTCACAAGGTTGCTATGACCCCACCGGGAAATCCATCCAGATCGGCAAGAATAGAATTGGAAAGTTGAAGACGAGAAGCAACTCTAGAAGCAAAAAGAGAGAGAGATTTGAAATGAGTAGAAGAATGCAGATTTGATCATCAGCATAAGAGTGAACAGAGTTAGAAGTGCAGTGGAGAAGATGTTAATGAAAAGTAAGAATAAGGTTGGAGATAAAACAGAACCCTGAGGAACACCACAGTTGACAGAAAAGGAGGAAGAGGTCGCTCCATCTACAACTGCCGAAATGGAACGATCTGAGAGAAAACTAGACAATAGTAAGCAAAGAGAAGGAGGAAACCCAAAGAAGGGAGCTTGGAGAGCAGTGACGCATGCCATACCCGGTCAAAAGCCTTGGATATGTCAAGCGCCACCACACAAGACTCCCCGAAGTCCCTAAGGGCAGAAGACCATAGATCAGTAAGATAGGAAAGTATGTCACCAGTTGACCTCGAGCGTCGAAAGCCATACTGGTGATCAGAAAGAAGAGAATGAGACTCCAAATGATCCAGGAAATGAGAGTTGAGAAGAGTTTCAAAAATTTTAGATAGAACACAGGTGAGAGCTATAGGTCGATAGTTAGAAGGGTCAGAGCGACTACCTTTTTCGGGATCGGTTGAACCAACGCACGCTTCCAGCATAGAGGAAAAGTATTAGTATTAAGGCATAGAGAGTAGAGCTGAACGAGGACAGGGGCCAACTCGGAAGCACACTCCCTCAGAACACGAGGGGAATGCCATCCGGGCCACTGGCCTTCCTGATGTTCATAGATTTCAGGATCCCATGCACCCGATCATGAGTAATTATAGGTAGAGGCATGGACACCTGAGAGGAGAAGGAGTAGGAGGAGGGATGCCAGAATCGAGCAGGGTGGAATTAGATGAGAAAAGGAGGACGAAGAGATTAGCCTTTTCAGAAGGAGTATTAGCTACAGAACCATCAGAGCGAATAAGAGGAGGAAAGGCAGATTTACAGAAGTTGTTAGAGATATTTTTGACAAGAGGCCAGAAATTTTTATCAGTAGGAGAGCCATGGAGGTCAGCGCACTTCCTTTTTATGAAAGTACGCTTAGCCCGTCGAAGAACATCCCTGCAACGATTCCGAGCTGAGTGAAAATTAGCAAGAGTGATAGGAGAAGGAGAGTTTTTCCAATCACGATAAGCACTGTCTCTCTCGCGAAGGGCAAGAGAACAGCCGTCATCGAACCATGGATTTTGAGGAGAAAAAGATTTAGTTGAAGATGGAATGAATCTGCCCATCCCGTCAAGGATTACGGCCCCTACCTTTTCAGCAGAGACAGAAGCGTCCCCGAGACAAAGCAAGATTCACTCCAATGATAGTTAGCAAAGAAGCGGCATTGCCCCCAATTAGCCCGATTAAAGTGCCAGAAAGTACGTTTAGGGCATGGTGGAGCTGTTGGAGAGAAAGCATTATAACTAAGAGCTATAAGATTATGGTCAGAGTTACCA
>SEYY01004936.1:5000-7500 GCA_009176605.1 Armadillidium nasatum | reverse complement strand
TATAAGTGATGAAGTGATAAAAAGAATGTCACTAATGAAAAGTTGAAATAGAATTGGGTAGGATTGAAACTTTTGGAAAACACACTATTAATATATTTTTAGTTTTGTGGCCGTCTATAACATCTGACATTAAAAGACAGGAAAAGAAATCCGAGAAAAGATCTCATAGAGAAGGGTAGATATCGAAAGAGGGTAGTTTTGAAATCAAAGCTTTGTGAAAGACTCTACCGACGACTATAAATAGATCTTTCACAACAGAAAAAGATTTATCGAAATGCTGAAGAGCTTATTACCAAAATTCATAGAGAAGATCGAGAAGATCACCAGAGAGCGTTCCGCACATAAACCTCACTGACAATCAGATGTAAGGATTAGAAAAATTAATTTTATTTTTTTTTTTGAAATCTTCCTGATAAGAATAAAGTAGAAAACTATAGGAATATCATGCTCAAGCGATTGGATGATAGTTAGAGGTAGGAGAGTGATTCTCTCTTTTTTTCGTCAAAATTTGAATTGAGAGCACATTTCTAGCATAAATGGAATGTCAGAGTGCAAAAACAGAACAAAGTATTTTGTCATGACAAGGGGAAATCTCTGAAGCACAGAAATTAAAATTACATGAAGAAAACCATCAGAAACTTTTTAGTATACATAAGTTAATCTAATATATTAATTACAATGTTAGGCATAAATAAATTGGAGGGGAGGAGAAGAGGAAATTGCTATTGAACCTTCAGAGTATAATTTGAAGCAAAGGTTTCAGAGAACGATTCTGCTTTAACGGATGGTAAAAGGGCAGTTGTTATGTCGGAAGATGCAAGAGGAGAAAAATAATAATAAAGCGAAGTAAGAATTGGCATTTTTTTCTGTAAAATGCCTGAAAGCTTTTCCAGTGTCACGGAAAAAGATTTTGCACGATTCCGGGATGAAATGTTCTTGTAAGAAGTTCTAGAGTTTGAACACGACAGTAATTTCTGAAAGCAGCATCCTTGCAGCAAATAGGACAAGAATAAGAAGAGTTAAACCAAGATTTGCTAGGCTTAGTTGAAGGTAAAGAATATTACATCACCTCGGTTGCTTTCAGCGTACTCTGAAGAACCCTTTGCACCGAAGCAGTAAACATTTCATTGGGTTTTCAGAGAAGTAGAATAGCAAGTTTGACAATTCAGTTAGCCGCACTGAACTGCCAATATTTCCTCACTATAGATTTAAGTTTTTCTTGCGAAAAATTTTAACATATAGAACAGTATACAAAAGTAAGTTATCAGAAGAACCCAGTGAAGAAAATAATTTAACAGATATATGGTGAAATTTGTGGGAGCTTAAAAAATAAGACTGGTGTACTGGTCTCATCTCCAAAACAACCACAGATGCGGGCATGAAATTGCATCATTTGTTTGAGCATATTCTGGATTGAGAGATAATTGGCAATTTTACCAACGGTAAATTTAACAGAGATAAAGTTAATTTGTGGGAGCTTAAAAAAAATAAATAAATAAAATAAAAAAATAGAGACTGGTGAGCTGGTCTCACTCCTAAACAACCCGAGATGCTGGTATGAAAATGCACTATTTGTTCGAGCAAATTCTGGATTGAGAGATAATTGGCAATTTTACTAGCGGTAATCTTGAGAAGTAGAGGAAAGCCACTGAAATCTTAGAATACGAGAAAATATATTCAATTTTAGAGTTTAAGTAATCGAAGAAATTGCGGACCTTAAGTAAACACGTAACAATTTATATTTTTAAAAATAATGTTACCAGCCCTGTCAAATAGTAATGAAAAAGAGGTAAATTATCTAGAAAAAAAGCAAACTTTAATAATCTAAAAATATTGCGAAGCGCAAAAATGATACCATTTGTGGAAAATGCGCTTTCCAGAGTTGTAAATACCAAAAAACTTTTATAGATAAAATAAAATTGCAAATTCCGAAGTATCAAGACATAGTTTGAAATTATGCAATCAAAAGAGTTAGAAATATAACAGAAGGTAGAATGTTCCATACTAAGCATAGCAGTGTTGTCATGTGTCCACGGCATAAATGAAATTGGATAGAGACAATGTAATATGAAGATTTGAAAGGTGTAATGAACTGATCGTCTCTTAACAACCTCAAGATAGATGGTGGAAACTCCGTACAACGGCACTCCCCACCCTACCCAAGGCAGCGATTAAATAATGAACAATCAACTGAGTTGGTGTAAAAAAAGTTGTGAAAGTTTCTCAGTACACTCAGACTTTCAGAAGAATGATTTTCTATCCTGAATAATGAACAATTTACTAGGTTTTTCTTTCAGCGAAATTATATTACTTTCAACGGGCATAGATGTAATTTTTTTTATTATTAAATGGAAGGTAGTACAGTAGTTCCTAGAATGCAAAAATAAGGCTCAAGCTCATTCTAAAGATGTCTTTTAGATGCCAAACACTAAGGAAAAATTTATCTGAAATTAATTTTCAGTTTCATGGTAATAAATAACTAATCACTCCTAATTTTTAA
>SEYY01004934.1:0-45070 GCA_009176605.1 Armadillidium nasatum | reverse complement strand
TTATACTGATAACTCCACCCTTCATTACTCCTTTGAGTTTGAGAGACACCCTTTCAAACAGCAGTTAATTGATGCATGGAAGGTAGCCTTGAAGCAACTGACCACTGATTTTTCTCGTATTTAAAATTTTTGGTTGTTTGCAATGCTTCAAAAACTCAATTCCTCCATCTTCACTCACCACAGCCTTTCACACAAGTATGATATTTTCTTCGAAAACAAGCAACTCAAATTTTCTTCTGTCGTTAATATTATTGGTATTTCTTATTGCTCGTAATTTTCCTTGGAATAATCACATTACTTCCCTTTCTAAACAAGCTTCCAAGAGGTTAGGTATTTTGAGGCACTTTTAGCATTTCTTCTTACCACCCAAGTGGTAGATGTGTTGTTCTCTACTGTAAGAAGTAAGCCTCTCACATCTGGGGTTGTTTTACTCATACAACTCTCTTCAAAAAAAGGTAAATTGTAAAGATTTTCGTCTTTTAGAGTTTTCGTTCTCACAAACTCTCTCCAGTCTCTTTCTGCCCGTCGCATTGCTGCTATATCCGAGTCTAAACTTAACCACTAGGCACAAACTTACATGTAATATACTGGAAAAGTTTGGAACACAATTTTTCCACTTTTCTAACTTCCTTTGATGTACACACTATCAAACACTATGGATCTGATCATCGGCCTTTAATTCGGCTGAAGTTCTGTAAGTCATTGAATAATTAAATTTTTAAAATATTTTTTGTGTAGCAGTATATATATATATATATATATATATATATATATATATATATATATATATATATATATATATATATATATATATATATATATATATATATATATATATATATATATATATATATATATATATATAGAGAGAGAGAGAGAGAGAGAGAGAGAGAGAGAGAGAGAGATAGAGAGAGAGATAGAGAGAGAGATAGAGAGATAGAGAGAGAGATAGAGAGAGAGAGAGATAGAGAGAGATAGAGATAGAGAGAGAGAGAGAGAGAGAGAGAGAGAGAGAGAGAGAGAGAGAGAGAGAGAGAGAGAGAGAGAGAGAGAGAGAGAGAGAGCTTCAACCAGGACTGGTGATAATTTTTTTTTAGAACGCCTTTTTCTTATTAAAAGGCTTATCCTCTTTAGGCTTATCCGTACTAAAAGATGAATACAAGGACATACATATGGCAATATACTGCATTAAGTTTATATATATATATATATATATATATATATATATATATATATATATATATATATATATATATATATATATATATATATATATATATATATATATATATATATATATATATATATATATATATATATATATATATATATATATATATATATATATATATATATATATATATATTTCACCTCTGGTGGGAAAAGGCCAGAGGCCTACTAAAATTCTACCAGAGTTAGGGGGAAAGACTGGATCCTGGTCAAATTAAAGGCCGACGTGACCTGATGCATGACGTTTGAAGGTGTGTAAGTCATAGGAAGTTGGGAAAATAGAAGAAGGGAGTGTGTTCCAGACTTTACCAGTAGAGTACATGTAGAACAGAGCATAGCGATTAAGTCTGGGGTCTGAGAAAGGATGAGACGGAGGTATGCGAGAAGAGAGTTCAGAAGAACAGCTACCATTGTAATAGAGATAGGATAGAGAGAGTGACGCAACAATTCGACGTGCAGAAAGAGACTGGAGATAATTAGTGAGAGCAGGAGAGTTGATAAGACGAAAAGCCCTAGAATCCACCTTTTCAAGGAGAGCTGTATGAGTGGAACCATCCCAGATGTGTGACGCATATTCCATACAGGGGCGAACAACACTTCTATACAGTGCAAGCAACTGGGGTGGATTGAAGAAATACTGAAGGCGCCTCAGAACACCTAACCTCTTAGAAGCTTGTTTAGAAAAAAAGGTAATGTGATCTTTCCAAGAAAGATCACGAGAAAAAGAAACCAAGAATATTAGGAACAGATGATGATCTGAGTTGAGTGTTTTCAAAGAAGATATCATAGTTGTGTGGAAGATTGTGTCGAGTAGAAAGATGGAGGAATTGAGTTTTGAGACATTGAAAACAACCATGTTTTCTCTGCCCCAATTTGAAATTCGAGACATATTAGAGGTCATTTGCTCCAAGGCAACCTTCCCTTTTCAAGTTTATCAACTGATGTTGGTTGGGGTTACGCCTTTCAAATTGAAAAGAGTAATGAAGGGTGCAGTCATCAGCATAGGAGTGGATAGGAGATGAAGTAACAGAGAGAAGGTCATTAATGAAAAGTAGAAAAAGTGTTGGGGATAGGACAGATCCTTGAGGAACACCACTATTAATAGATTTAAAGGAAGAGCTGTGGCCGTCTACAACTACTGCTATAGAACGACCGGAAAGAAAATCAGAGATAAAGATAGATTCTGAAAGAGGGAAGTTTGGAAATCAAAGCTTTGTGCCAGACTCTATCGAAAGCTTTCGATATGTCCAGAGCAACAGCAAAAGATTCACCGAAATGCCGAAGAGCGAAGGACAAAGAGTCAGAGAGAAGTGAAAGGAGATCACCAGTAGAGCTTTTCTTACAAAAGCCATACTGGCGATCAGAGATAAGATTAGAAGAATTGAGATGTTTCCAAATCTTCCTGTTAAGGATAGATTCAAAAACTTTAGAAAGAAAGGAGGTTAAAGAAATAGGACGATAGTTAGAGGGTTGAGAGGGGTCCCCCTCCTTCGGCACAGGCTGAATGAGCGCATATTTCCAGCAAGAAGGGAAGGTTGAAGTAGAAAGACATAGACGAAAAAGTTTACCAAGGCAGGGTGCAAGCTCGGAAGCACAAGTTTTGAGAACCGCAGGAGGGATACCATCTGAACCGTACGCCTTCTTTGTGTTAAGCTCAGAGAGAGCAGAAGTTACGTCTTTAGAAGAAATTCTAATTTTAGGCCAAAATGAGTTGGAGGGGGTTGAAGGAGTAGGAACAGCTCCGGAATCGTCTAAGGTTGAATTAAAGGCAAAAGTTTGAGCAAAGAGTTCAACTTTAGAGGAAGGCAAAACGGCAGTTGTACCGTCAGAAGATACTAGAGGAGGGAAAGAGGAAGAAGCAAATTTAGAGTTGACATTTTTGGCAAAATGCCAGAAAGGGCGTGAGGAAGAGGAACCAGAAAGATTGTTGCATTTTATGCGGAGAAAAGAGTTTTTAGTGTTACGGAGAATAGATTTTGCACGATTCTGGGATGATATATATATATATATATATATATATATATATATATATATATATATATATATATATATATATATATATATATATATATATATATATATATATATATATATATATATATATATATATATATATATATATATATATATATATAATGATGAAGAGAATAGCAAAAAACATGCAGAGCATTCTATATATATAATGATCAACTTTGAGAAACTTCTTATTGATGAATAAAATTCTTATATTGTATTGACTTTATTAAGATAAATCTATAAATAACGTTTCGGCCTTTTTGGCCATCATCATGATTTATCTGAAAAAAATTTTTAAATGGCATAATAAAGCTATAAAAGTCAAAAAAAAAAAAAAAAAAAAAAAAAAAAAAAACAACAACAATAATAATAATAATAACACAAATAAACACATATAATAAATGAACCTAAGATCTGTAAAAACTTAAGTAAAGAAGCGTAAAGTATAATTAAGAGTGAATAATTAACAATAATATGAGAATCAGGAATAATGATTTATGTTTTTATCAAAATATCAGATATGACAAATTAAAAAGGGTGCACAACAAAATAATATTATAATCGGATGAACTATTGGTAGCGTGACTGCTAGGTAACTGGAATAAACTTAAATGATAGACAAAATGTAAAAAATGACACGTACGTACAAACACATAAACAAAAGCAATATATGGTTATAAAATAAAATAATAATATATACATAATAATACATGGTTATAAATTATAAAGATAATATATACGGACAATAATATATAGATAACTAAAAATAAAAAATTAAAAAAAGAATAAAAAATATTTAAAATAATAAAAAAAAAAAAATCTATATCAAATGCAATAATCTGCATACTCGCTCACATGCATACACACATGTACATACATATATACATACAAGCACAAATATATGCATATAAATAGATAATAAATACATAACATACATCCATACATACACATATACAGAGAATATATATGTATATATTATTATTTTATTTTATAACCATATATTGCTTTTGTTTATGTGTTTGTACGTACGTGTCATTTTTTACATTTTGTCTATCATTTAAGTTTATTCCAGTTACCTAACAGTCACCCTGCCAATAGTTTATCCGATTAAATATTATTTTGTTGAGCACCCTTTTTAATTTGTCATGTCTGATATTTTGATAAAAACATAATCATTATTCCTGATTCTCATATTATTGTTAATTATTCACTCTTAATTATACTTTACGCTTCTTCACTTAAGTTTTTACAGTTCTTAGGTTCATTTATTATATGTGTTTATTTGTGTTATTATTATTATTGTTGTTTTTTTTTTTTTTTTTTTGACTTTTATGACTTTATTATGCCATTTAAAACTTCTTTCAGATAAATCATGATGATGGCCAAAAAGGCCGAAACGTTATTTATAGATTTATCTTAATAAAGTCAATACAATATAAGAATTTTATTCATCAATAAGAAGTTTCCCATAGTTGATCACTGTATATATAGAATGCTCTGCATGTTTTTTGCTATTCTCTTCATCATTAAAATTAACTCAAAAGGAGCAATAATATCTTCATATATATATATATATATATATATATATATATATATATATATATATATATATATATATATATATATATATATATATATATATATATATATATATATATATATATATATATATATATATATATATATATATATTATATATATATTAGGGATGGAGCGATACCAAAATTTTTACCGATACCGATACCTAAAAATTCCCCGAAGCTGATACCCGATACCTGAAAATATGCCGATGCTTGCCGATACTACTACCGATACCACTACCGATACCGATACTTTACTCCTATACAAATTTTTTGCCGATACCGATACCGATACTGAAAAGGCCGATACCGATACCGATACCGATACTTCACTCCATCCCTATATATATATATATATATATATATATATATATATATATATATATATATATATATATATATATATATATATATATATATATATATATATATATATATATATATATATATATATATATATATATATATATATATATATATATATATATATATATATATATATATATATATATATATATATATATATATATATATATATATATATATATATATATATATATATATATATATATATATATATATATATATATATATATATATATATATATATATATATATATATATATATATATATATATATATATATATATATATATATATATATATAGGCTTAGGTGGAGATTGTTTCTGAGTTTCGATATTTTTTATATCGATATTTTTTATGTCGATATTTCATTATAATCGATATTTTCCTGCCTATAATTAGCCCTAGGCTACTATGTCGTGCAAACGTTCTTGTGTACGTTAGGACTCTTTTACGGCAAATTCTTGTATAGGTTAGGCCTCTTTTTACGGCAATTTCGGTAGTTCAGGTTATGATAAGTCGAATTAGGTTCTGCTAGAAAAGTAAGTAATAATAATTGTGTCTATGTCTAGTAATAGTACCTCGTACCTCTGACAACTCTCTTGTTTACGATAGGCTTCTCCGATATTTTCGATTTTCGATATTTTTTAACAATCGAAACTCAGAAACAATCTCCACATATATATATATATATATATATATATATATATATATATATATATATATATATATATATATATATATATATATATATATATATATATATATATATATATATATATATATATATATATATATATATATATATATATATATATATATATATATATATATATATATATATATATATATATATATATATATATATATATCAGAAATTAGCAGTGGCGTTGGTTTTTAAATGTCCTTAATCATTCATGAGGGGAAAAACGTAGGAAAAGGTATTCCCAACCCCTAGAACTCGCCTGATGAGAACCTTCTTATATAAACCATAACTATATATATATATATATATATATATATATATATATATATATATATATATATATATATATATATATATATATATATATATATATATATATATATATATATATATATATATATATATATATATATATATATATATATATATATATATATATATAAAGCATTTTAAATTATGTTATTAGATATCAAATGAAAAAGAAAATTAATGCAGTATTTCAATACGTAGTTCTTGCTATTCGTATTTTCGGATTCATTCCTTCTCCCATTCACGATGGTAAGCCTAACCGACAAGTCACCTTCAAACAAATACACTGTTAAGCTTTAATTAAACCCAAAAGAATTTATTTATTTATTTATTTTTTTTTTTTTTTTTTGTCAAAAAATATAAAATAATATTATCTTATGTTTGATTTTAAAATAACTTTAATATATTGAATATTTCATTCAAAAAATATTTTTATAAGAAATGCAAATGAACATACCATTATTTAATTCCTCCAAATATAAGAACGCGATGATAAGGGTCTACACACGATTTCCGTACATACGTCCCATTACACAAGAGAGAAAAGTAAAACCAAAATGGAGAGCTTACCAAAACTACTGGCAGAAATTTCTATTTTGTCCTTGAAATTTCTTTAGCCCTACCTAGTGTATGGTGCACACATAAATCTATGGGTGCACACATAAAGTCTATGGGTACACAGAAACCACTTTTTAACATGGTTACCAATTACTAATTTTCCTGATTTTTTTTCGTCAACAAATATATAGGTTTTCATTATTTCCCTCTGGTTTAATATTATGCTGCGAAATTAGTTCAAAGATCAACAATCATAAATGGAATTAGTTTAAGCACCACAGTGAATAGTAGAATTTTATTGCAAATAATATGTTTAATGTGCATAAATTGAGGTTTCGCAAACTGTTGAAAACCTCCGTTTATGCCTTATTTCTTTTTATCCAAAAATATGCCGTGATAACAACGGTAAATGTCTGTTCACCCAAACTCACACAAAAACATTCACAAAATGCATACATACATTCATACATACAAACACGCACATACACACACACGCACGCACGCACGCACACACACACACACACACACATATATATATATATATATATATATATATATATATATATATATATATATATATATATATATATATATATATATATATATATATATATATATATATATATATATATATATATATATATATATATATTTATTATATCATATATATATATATATATATATATATATATATATATATATATATATATATATATATATATATATATATATATATATATATATATATATATATATATATATATATATATATATATATATATATATATATATATATATATATATATATATATATATATATATATATATATATATATATATATATATATATATATATATATATATATATATATATATATATATATATATATATATATATATATATATATATATATATATATATATATATATATATATATTTAGGCTACTATGTCGTACAAACGTTCTTGTGTACGTTAGGTCTCTTTTACGGCAAATTCTTGTGTAGGTTAGGCCTCTTTTTATGGCAATTTCGGTAGTTCAGGTTATGATAAGTCGAATTAGGTTCTGCTAGAAAAGTAAGTAATAATAATTGTGTCTATGTCTAGTAATACTACCTCGTACCTCTGACAACTCTTGTTTACGATAGGCTTCTCCGATATTTTCGATATTTTTTAACAATCGAAACTCAGAAACAATCTCTACCTTTACCATATATATATATATATATATATATATATATATATATATATATATATATATATATATATATATATATATATATATATATATATATATATATATATATGGATGTGCCCTGCGATAGACACCACCCACGATTATGGGAAAGGTTGCAAGTATTATATATATATATATATATATATATATATATATATATATATATATATATATATATATATATATATATATATATATATATATATATATATATATATATATATATATATATATATATATATATATATATATATATATATGCAAAAACGTTTTTTAATTGTTTTTGGAGAGGAAAATAAAAAAAGGCGTTTATTTTTTTGCAAATTTCTTTTTATATAGTATTTTATATTAATTTCATTATTCCTCATTATATATTACTTTCATCATTCTCTCTTTGAATTTAGATATTACAAAACTTATTTCTTTACAGTCATATGCTCACTTTACTGTAAAAAATAACAATGTACTTTTACGAAAAATTTTTAAAACTAAAAAAAAAAAGGGTCTATTAATTTGTTCTTCCCATCAAAATCTTTAAGAAATATAATATAGCCGAGAAGGATGCAGAAGAGAAACAGCGAGACCAGGGTGTGTGTGTGGGCGCAAAATCTTGAGATGATTCTCATGCGCCAGAGGGGAGGCTCATGGCTCTACGTGAGGAAATCAGGTTGAGGAGATCGCCGTCTCGACACCTCCTCACCCCTAACCCACCCACCGAGAGCGCTGATCCCCCACCTGATCCTCTCACGTAGGGCCATGAGCCTCCCCTGGCGCATGCGTATCATCTCAAGATTTTGCACACACACACACACACACACACACACACACCCTGGTCTCACTGTTTCTCTTCAGCATCCTTTGTGAAACCCCACCTGTTCTCTCCTAAATACATCTATGTTGTTTCGATAGTCGAATGATTAATTGATCATATTCCTTTAAGATGGTATCTTAATCTCCTATTCCCTGGAAACATGTCTAAAAATGATGGTATGATGGTTCAAAGATGTAATTATCTATGTACGTTCCTGAGTCCCATCGAGGGAAAAATATACATAAATACGTTACCCTCTTTTGAAATAAGTTTGAAACCACGTGATCAAGATGTCGGAAACCACGTGATCAGAAATTGAAGATGGTGTGTATGTGTATGTGTGTGTGTGTGTGTGTGTGAAAGAGTGTTTGTATGTGTGTATGTATGTGTGTGTGCACGCGAACGTATAAGGAGTAGAAAAGCTCTTATACTCTTTTACATGAATCAATGTGTTAGTCTTAAAATAATGATAAAGTTTTAATAAATAAATTTGTTTTATAAAAGATTTTAAATTTTTTAAGAGATATAAAATAATTTATTACTAAAAGGTTTGAAAATAAATTTTAAAGTTATATCAAACTTTGGTTATATCTTAAAACAAATATAAAGATTGAAATAGGAATAAAAGCCATAGATTGAAAGAAGTATTAAAAATGTAATGTGCAATAATTTATAAAATAATTTTAAAAAGTCATCTCTTGAAAAGAAATATAGAAAAATGTAATATGGCATAAGATAAAAAATATATATATATATATATATATATATATATATATATATATATATATATATATATATATATATATATATATATATATATATATATATATATATATATATATATATATATATATATATATAATTAAAACCCCACAGGAAATTAAAACAAATTTAAAAGCAGAGGACTCCAAATATTCTTTCAGCCATGTAATGGTGAGCGGAATGGGAACACACGTAAACAAAGAAACCACATCAAAACTCAAAAACTCCTATTACGGAGCCCTGGAGTCCTGAATATTTGGAGTCCTCTTTTTGCTTTACCTGTGAATTTTGATGTGTTTTTACAATTGATAGATCTTAGCTTGTCTCAGTCTTATTTTACTTTTAACGGTGAGTTTTACATCCAGGTTGCTGGTTTAAGTATGGGTTCTCCACTTTCTCCTGTTTTCACAAATATTTTTATGGAGATTTTTGAGAAAAAGTTTCTCCCGAATATTTTAAGTTTTGATCACCTTTGGCTTAGATACGTTGATGATGTTTTTGTCATACTTCCTGATTATATTGATCCATTTTTAATTCTGACGGAGTTAAATAATTGTGTCCCACAAATAAAATTTACTCTTGAACTAGAACAGCACAAATATCTTCCATTCTTGGATGTCTTGTTGACTAGGAAAGTTTCCATTGATAATGGTTCTGAAAACTTTGTTTTTAAGTTTTACAGGAAGGACACACATATTGACAGTTACGTACATTGTTTTTCCTATCATGAAAAACATGTTAAATAAGGTATAATAAAAGGTTTATTTTTGAGAGCATATAGACTCTGCAGTCCTGCATTTGTAAATGAAGAGATCACTCACATTAAAACAGTTTTTAAAGATTTAGGATATCCATCTCAATTTGTAAACAAAGCATTATTATTCACCAAAATAAAACTACGAGAATCAGACGTACAAAGACGTGAGTTGGCTTCTACCATTGATAGGAATGTTGCCGTTCTTAATGTCCCGGACTTTGAAAATATAGACAGAAATGAAAATGTAATTTGTGATAATGTTAGAGATGATGTAGTTCTTAATCGTCCTAAAAAATTTGACATCAAAAATAAATTTATTTTAAGCGTTCCTATCGATACTGTGAATTTAAAGAAGTTTATACGAGAAGAAGTTTTAATTGTTTCAAGTGTCCCAACGAATGTAAAGAAATTCTTTCATAAGCAAAAAATTTTTAAACCAAAAGATGAAAATAACTCAGGTGTTTATCGTATCCCTTGTAAGGATTGTGAGAGTATTTACAATGGAGAAACGTCGGATTTCGTAAGAAGAAGATACCAGCACAATTATGCACTTCGTACTGGAGATGAAAACTCTGCCTTACATAAACATCGTGTCTTGAAGAATCATAGAATTGGAATGGAGGACATGAAATTGATGGTGAACGAGGACAGTGTTAATAAAAGACAATTTGTTAAATCCTTTTTTATTAAAAATGTTAATAATTTTAATGTTCATGGTGATAATAATAATAATTTTTTACTTGATGATTTTACTAATCATATTATTGAGAATTTTCCAAAATTTTCAATCTTTGTTTAAAGTCTTAACAACTTTATTTGATTAACCAACTAACCGTTTGAATAATTTGAATGCCCGCATTTTAGTTTTGTTAGTATTAAACTTGAGCCTGAAAGAGGATGGACGGTTTTTCCTTCGAAAGCCTCGCTCTGCTTTTAAATTTGTGTTTTAATTTAATAGTATAAAACAAAACACGGTTATAGTGTTCATTTTTGTCTATATATATATATATATATATATATATATATATATATATATATATATATATATATATATATATATATATATATATATATATATATATATATATATATATATATATATATATATATATATATATATATATATATTAAAGATTGCAATAACCGCAGATTTTAAACACAAACTAAAACACCCACTATTAAAATTAGTTATAGGCAAGCTTTTTCGGACTGAAGTCCCTTTTCAAGCCAAAGTTAAAAAGTTAAAACGGAGACCTGCTCCAATGAAGGTGAGTAAAACCCTGAAAGTGTAAAAAGTTAGATTGTATATTGAGTAATACCGATTTACTCACCTTCATTGGAGTTGGTCTCCGCTTTAACTTTTCAACTCTTTTTAACTTTGGCTTGAAAAAGGACTTCAGTCCGAAAACGTTTGCCTATAATTTATTTTAATATTGGGTGTTTTAGTTTATATATATATATATATATATATATATATATATATATATATATATATATATATATATATATATATATATATATATATATATATATATATATATATATATATATATATATATATATATATATATATATATATTAAAATGAAATAAAGTTCTCAAGTTCCCAGATAAGTTCTCAAGCTCGAAATCTCGCAGTGGTAGATTTGAACTCTGCATTTTTGACGAAAAAAGAAGGGCTGAAACTTAAAGATTGTGAAAATAACTAAGGAAGGATGTCAATCATGACAACGTCTACGATATGTTACCATAACAACATCATGAATGGTTGTGCATGTGTTCGCGTGCCGCATTGCGTTATTCCGCGCGATCGCCGAATAGTGCGACATGCGGTCACGCCCCGCTATTTTTCCACGTCCAACGGATAGCGCACCGTCCGCGTCTGCCCGGAGGGGGGCATCCCGCGGCTATCATAGTCTCATGATAACCCGTATCATGACGTCACAAGGTAAGGTTGTGCGTGTGTTTGCGCATGCGTAGGTGACGTCATCACCGAAAGTGTATGCATCCTGATTGGCTCACGGATGTATCCGGTTGTAGCCAATGAGGCATCGTATGAATTACCCTCAGTGCCAGCTTTGTTGACACTGGCACTCCCCTCTCGCCGAGTGGGTTGCATGGCGTAGCATGGATGCCACGTGCTAGAATGTGATAAAAATGTTAGAAAGTGCTAGAAAAAGCTAGCATGACGTCACAGGGTAAGGAGTGCGTGCGTATGTGTGTTAGTATACGCATGTATCCATATGGAAACCACGTGACCAAGAAAAAAATAAATGGTGAACAAATTCAAGATAGAGGAAGAAAATTTACGGAAATGAAAACCATGTGTTCGGAAAATTCAAAATCAAATCATGATGGTGGATATCAAATCCAAGATGGCGGAAACCATGTGTACGGAGTAGAATAGCCTATATTCTCATTACATGATTCATAAATAAAAATTACGTGGTAACCATAAAAACATAATTGTTACGCAACAATAGATGATTATTATTTAATCAATAAAATAATAGCGATTTCAAAGTCGAAAACTTGGCTGGTCAATAGAACAATTCGCTCATTCTAAGGTATGATCAAGTTGGTGTAGTGATAGCGTGATGGAATTCAAATCAGAAGGTTGAGGTTTCGAATCCTGGTCTCACAATAATTTTAAGTTCTTACTGTGAATATTGGAGGAGGAAGAAGTTTGATTTTCACTCAATAGATGGAGCTGCGGTCAAGAAAAATGGCGGGAGAATTCAAAATCAAATTCAAGATGGAGGAAGAAAATCTACGGAGATGAAAACCACGTGGTCAAGATGGTGGACAGAAATCCATGATGGCGGACATAAATTCAAGAGGCGAATGCCAGGAAGGATACGAAATCCAAGATGGCGAACAGAAATCAAATAGTCAAGAGAAAAATCTACGGAAATAAAAACCACGCGATCAAGAAAAAATTACGGTCGCATGACGTCATAGTCTCATAATAGCCCGTGTCATGACGTCACAGGATTAGGTGTGTGCGCATGCGCTGGTGACGTCATCACCGAGAGTGCCTTGTAATGTTGCAAAGAGGCTCTTGCAATGACACCTGATCCTCAGTGCCAGCTGTGGCTGACACTAGAACGCCTTTCACCTTATGTTCACATTGACTAACAAGTGTACTACGTGATAGAAAATGCTAGAATTTGCAAGAAGATGCTAGAAACAGTTAGAAATTGCACTCAGGAAAGAGCATGAGTTAGGCCCTGGCACTAGTACTTGAGGGCCATGAGTGCCAAATAAGAGATGGTACGTGCCTGAAAGCATTGACCGTGATAAATAAGGTCAAAAGTGGGCGGTGCTTAAAGGATTAAGTGCCAAAAAGGGGCGGGGTTTAAGGGATTCACATAATTAATCACGGGATTTTCAGGATTAATTATCAGATTATCCGATTAATTATCGGATTAACCGATTAATCGGTTTAAAAATACCCAACGAAAGAGCGTGGAGGGGTGGACCCCGTCCCCAATGCAATGTTGCATGCAACATTGATTTTCAACATTACAACAGTGCCAGTGCCTTGCAACATGGCACTGGCACCTTTCAAAATTGGGGTTCTACTACTATATATATATATATATATATATATATATATATATATATATATATATATATATATATATATATATATATATATATATATATATATATATATATATATATATATATATATATATATATATATATATATATATATATATATATATATATATAGGGTGGTTAAATTGTATGGGCCGATGTTGAATGTGAACCACACCTAAACGTCAAGTTTTTTACTGCATTTCATTTGACTTTTTTCAATTTCAGACTTACTCAATTTGAACCATGGAAAGATACACAATGGAGCAACGTGTTAAAGTTATTCAGGCTTATTATGAAAATGGGCGTTCAAATCAAAATGCATATCGTGCACTTCGTGATTTTTTTGGTCAATTTAATCGTCCAAATGTGCGTACAATCGGAAAAATCGTGAAAAAATTTGAGCAAACCGGGTCTGTAGGAGATTTGAAAAGACCAGTGCATGCTCGTACAGCTCGTACTGCAGAAAATATTGCTGCTGTTCGCGATAGTGTGGCTGAGGAGCCATCCACTTCAACTCGTCGTCGTGCCCAACAATTGCACCTCTCACGCTCGTCGTTGATGAACATTATGCATAAAGACTTGCATATAAACGCTTACAAGGTGCAATTGACTCAAGAACTAAAGCCTCTTGACCATACAAAACGTCGTCAATGGTCAGAATGGTGGCAAGAAATGGCAACAGTGGATGATCAATTTTCGAGGAAAATCATCTTCAGTGATGAGGCACATTTTCACCTCAGTGGATTCGTCAATAAGCAGAATTGCCGCATTTGGGCGAATGCTAATCCAAGAGTGATTGTCGAAAAACCAATGCACCCACAAAGAGTGACTGTTTGGTGTGGTTTATGGGCTGGCGGCATCATCGGGCCGTATTTTTTCCAAAATGAGGCCGGTCAGGCAGTTACTGTGAATGGTGTTCGCTATCGTGAGATGATAACGAACTTTTTATGGCACGAATTGGAAGGTATGGATGTGGACGATATGTGGTTTCAACAGGACGGTGCCACTTGCCACACAGCTAACGAAACAATGGCTATTTTGCGCGACAAATTCAATGGCCGTGTTATCTCACGTGGTGGCGATGTCAATTGGCCGCCAAGATCATGTGATTTGACACCGTTGGACTTCTTTCTTTGGGGTTATTTGAAAGAAAAGGTGTACGTCGATAAGCCAGCAACAATTCAAGAGCTAAAGGATGAGATAATTCGGCACATTAACGGCATAGAACCCCAATTATGCCTCAGCGTCATCGAAAATTTGGACCATCGGATGGAGGTGTGCCGCCGAGGTCGCGGCGGCCATTTGGCCGATATTTTGTTCCATACATAATTGAACCATACCATATTATCATAATAAAAAGAAATGACAATAAATTCCTAAGTAATTTGTGTTTTATTCAAAATCAACATCGGCCCTTAAAATTTAACCACCTATATATATATATATATATATATATATATATATATATATATATATATATATATATATATATATATATATATATATATATATATATATATATATATATATATATATATATATATATATATATATATATATATATATATATATATATATATATATATATATATATATATATATATATATATATATATATATATATATATATATATATATATATATATATATATATATATATATATATATATATATATATATATATATATATATATAACTCTCTTGCTGAGCATTCTTCTGGAAGAGAAAGAAAGAAAGAAAGAAAAGAAAGAAAAAAAAAAAAAAGAACACACCCAAGCTCAACTTAATGCATAGTTTCACAGTTGGATCCAGAAACATTTTAAAAAGTGAGGAAAATAATATACAGCAGAAAAATATTAGGTTGCAATTATGAGTGTATTAAATATAGTTCAGTGATCACACATCAGCTCTTCACTCTGGGCCCCATTCAATATATGAATATCAGAATCTCTACGGGCACGTTCCACTCTTGCTCAAAGATGTGGATGAAGGCGAATGTTTTGTCGATCTCATTACGATTAAGGCTCTTCATGTACACCTCTTTTCTCATCGAGCACGAATGGTTTTGATAAGATTGAGCTGCAGCGTATCTTGCTCGTTCTGTTGGAAAGTAGGTGCTATAGGAAACGTATAGTCACAAGGAGCGTAATTTAAGGATTTCAAACTTCTATGTAGTGTTGTAAGCCTTTTCAATATCGAAAACACCGATAGCTCTAATTTGTTATTTAAAAAATCTTTCCAAATGTCATAATTCAGATGGAGTAGGGAGTCCACCATTGAAAGGTGTTGGAGGAATTTAAATTAGAAGTTCGTGAAAGCAAAGAGACTGGAACACTTTCAATAACTTTGCAGGTATGGTATGTTAGAGAGAGATGGTTCTTTGAATGTTATTCACATGCAAGTCCTTCCATGGTTTAGGAATGGCGATAATGTAGGTTGAATAAGAAATAGGTAAGGTATTGTCTACCAAGTCCATTTTTGTAGTTCAATATGAATACAAAAGCAGTTAAGAATATAAGACGGAGTATCATGTCAAAAATGAAGTCTTTGCCCGATAGGAAGACAATGAACTTAGATTTCGTTAATAAGCGATTATAAGGAAAATTCTCTTTAGGTGTGAAGAAACCTATTACTGGGGTGGTAGCTGTAGTTTTTGGAATGAAAGTGTGAATGGGAACTACTACAGTGACTGAGTAAAGCAGTAATCCAGTTCATCAAAGAGTGGGGCCGCAGTTGAGAGAATGTCCAGAGCCATACCTGAAGTCAATGGCCATAGAGTGCATGAATATTTTATTTAAACGTTCCATACTGAAGTAACGATTGTAGGCGGTAACTCTGGAAGCATTTGTACTGAAGTGTTATTTGAGGGTTCGATTATTAAAATTGTGGGACCTTACTGATGTAGCTTTGTGAAAGTTGATTCTGAAGTGTGTGTGCGTGTTTTAAAACTAGGAGAAAACTTCTTCTTCTCTTTATTTGTCAGAGAACACTAGTCTGCTCACCAATGAGTGGTGGGTCTCCTGCTGGTTGAGGAATGTGCGCCAAAGCTGCTTTTTTAAAAAAAATTACACTGGTCTGCATTTAAAAAATTTTAAGAGGTTTACAGTTTCTCAACGATTTCGATATATTTTTTATGGTCAATAGCGGTCTTTCTTTATATATATATATATATATATATATATATATATATATATATATATATATATATATATAATATATATATATATATATATATATATATATATATATATATATATATATATATATATATATATATATATATATGGGGGAGGGAAGTAGCGATCCCGAGGCGATGAGATTACCCCCTATTGGGTAAACGGATGTTAAGGGTACTCCCATCTCATCCCGGTGCCCAATGGTTCGCTCCCTTTCGCCCTCACCATCTTCTACACGGAGTAGATTCACCTTTACACTCATAAAACATTAATTCTAACACATCTTTTAAGAAAAAAATCAATAATAGCGTCAACTTCGGTAGCCTGGAGAAGCCCCATGGGGCTGCTTCCAAATATAGCCCCTCATCCACCCCATCCCCTATCACCACTTGGGAGCTGGTGGCCTCCTGTGATGGGGCTGGTGCCACCAATTTACAGATGCCGGCTTGTCCTGCTTGATGCACGGTCCATTTTTTTTTCATTAATTTCTGCAACATTCGCGGTCTACACTCCAATTTCCACTATGTTGAACATCACTTCTCTTCTTCTAGACCTCACCTCTTATTCTTGACCGAAACTCAGATGTTTGAGCGTTCTGATAGCAAACCCTATTCTGTTTCCTACTGTCTCTATCCTCAATTTTCAGCCAAAGGCGGTTGTTGTGCATACGTGCGCAACGATGTCGTTTGTTCTTGTGTCTTTCATTTGGAGTCTTCCGAATTTTCCACCTTATGGCTTATATGGGCTCTCTTGCCATTCTACGACTAAATTCATTTGTTCTGTTTATTTATCTCCTAATTCTACTAACTATCCTAAATTCTTCGACTATTTAAACTCCAAAATAGAGCACATTCTCTCTTCTTCTCCTTTCTCTGAAATCATCATATTAGGTGATTTAAATGTTCACCACCGCCAATGGCTTTCTTCTAGTTCTCATGATACAGCTGGTGAACGTGCCTTCCATTTCGCTATCCAAAACGATCTTGAGCAGTTGGTGCAGCTCCCTACTCGTATCCCTGATCGTCTTGGAGATGAACCTAACATTCTAAACCTTTCCTAACTTCTAATCCTTCTCCTTATACTGTTAAACTCTTTCCTCCTCTGGGTTCCTCCGATCACCTTCTTATCTCTGTATCCTCTTCTATTTTTTCAAGTTTTCCGCTGGAAAGACCCCCTTCTATTGAAAGGAAACGTTTGTGGCACTTCGGTGCCGCAAGCTGGTCGGACTTGCGGTCGTACTGTAATGATAATTATTTATAGATTTTAGTTTCTATAATAATATAAGCTGCTCCGTAGCTCAGTCGATCGAGCACTCGTGATAGCAAACGAGAGGTCCAGGGTTCGAGGCCTGGCCGGAGCGGGAAATGTGAGCGGTTTCTCCTTGCGCTTTGCTTTGAATGACTCAATCGTTAAATGAGTACATCAATGGAGTGCTCTTGCCACTGATGGGAAAACTCCCCGGCATCCGCGATAGGCCTGGTCCAGCCAGCGGTAACCGCCGTAGGGCCCAAGAAACTCTAGGATCTTCCTCGAAAGATCCTGCTGACAGGTGCTCGCACCTACAGGAGTATGGTGAGTTTTGGTGAGTTTCTAATATGTTATTAATGTTATTTTTTTTTTTTTAATTTCCAGACATGTAATATAATTCTTTAGTGGAATAAAGCCTTTAATGTACGGTTTTTCATCATTCTATATTCACTTCAATTTATTCCACTAAAATGAAAAATATAAATATATAAAAAAAATTCAATCAAAATGGACAAATTCCTTAAACCAGAAAGGTTTGAAGCAAATCCAAATGGAAGTACCTCAGGAAGAGAATGGAATCACTGGTACAGAACTTTTAGAAATTTTCTCTCCTCTATTGAATCATACAACCCTAACAAATTGGATACTCTTATTAACTATATTGCTCCTGCTGTTTATGAATACATATCTAGCTGTGAAACTTATGAAGAAGCTATTGAGGTATTGACACAATTATATGTAAAACCCAAAAATGAAATTTTTGCTCGACATCAACTAGCCACTCGACGACAACAAAGTGGAGAGAATTTAGATGAATTTTTGCAGGTCTTAAAACAATTAAGTATTGACTGCAACTTTAAAGCTGTCAGTGCTGAGAAAAATAGAGATGATGCCATTCGTGATGCATTCATAACTGGATTAAATTCTACCTACATTCGTCAGAGGTTGTTAGAGAATAAAACATTGGAGCTACAATCCGCATTCGAACAAGCTCGTGCTTTAGACATAGCCCAGCAAAATTCAAGTTCCTATTCTACTCCATATACACCTCTCTCAGCATCAGTCTCAGCTATTGAAAATTCTCTTGCAACCGATGATATTCCAAACAGTTCTAATGGAAAAACTGAGTTTACTGCTGCGGCGGCCAGACAAAGTATTAAAATGTATAATCAGAAGTGCTATTTCTGTGGAAATAAGCGTCATCCACGGTCTTACTGTCCTGCACGAGATGTCATTTGCAGAAAATGTCAAAAGAAGGGGCATTATGCTAATGTTTGTAGAAGTGAAGCCCAATTATCTGCTGCCACAGATTCTCTATTGGCATCTATTGTTGGTTCTTCAACCACAGCTTCAAGAGGGTTGTCTAAATCTAAAGTTGAAATTATTATTGGAAATCATAGTGTGAATGCTCTCATTGACTCGGGTAGTACTCATAGTTATATAGGTGAGGATTTAGCAAATAGTCTGTCTTTGCCCATTGTTCCAAAGAGAGGTAAAGTGACAATGGCACAGTCTTCTTTGTCTTGTGAAACTCTTGGTTACTGTTTTGTTAACTTTAAAATGCTGAACCATTATTATAAAAAAATAAAATTAGAAGTCTTGCCTAACTTGTGCAGTGAATTACTGTTGGGACATGATGTTCTGTGTCAACATGAAAGTGTTAATCTTCAGTTTGGAGGACAATTGCCTCCACTTAATATATGCAGTTTAAGTTCATACTCAGTATGCTCTCATCCTCTTTTTTTAAACCTTCCTACCCAACTGCAAACCGATAGCTACAAAATCAAGACGTTACAATAGCTCAGATTCTCAATTTATTAAGGCAGAAATTGAACGTCTGCTTCAAGAAGGAATTATTGAGCCAAGTTTCTCACCATGGAGAGCTCAAGTAGTAGTCGTGAACAACAACAACAGTAATAAAAAAAGATTAGTAATTGACTATTCGCAGACAATTAATAGGTACACTCAACTAGACGCCTATCCTCTTCCGAGGATTGATGACCTTGTTAACACTATAGCTCATCATAAATATTTTAGTGTAATAGACTTAAAGAGTGCCTATCATCAAGTCCCTATACAAGAAAATGATAAACCATATACAGCTTTCGAGGCCTGTGGTAAACTCTATCAGTTTTGCAGAATACCCTTTGGTGTAACCAATGGAGTTGCATGTTTTCAACGTATCATTCATGATTTTATTGAAAGTAATAAATTGCTTGGTGTATATTCGTATCTAGATGATTTGGTAATTTGTGGAAAAACGGAGGAGGAACACAATTTAAACTTGAATGGATTTCTTGAGGCTGCCAAAAGAAACAATCTTACTATCAATTATGAAAAATCAAAATTTTACTTAACAGATATTAATTGGCTTGGCTATAGCATTTCTCACAATGAAATAAAACCTGATCCAGAGAGATTGAGACCACTACTGGAACTTCCTTTGCCATCTGATGCTAAAACACTAAAAAGAGTAGTTGGATTGTTTTCCTACTATTCCAATTGGATACCAAAGTTTTCTGAAAAGATACAATCACTGGTGCAAAGTAAACAGTTTCCCTTGCCAAAAATTGCTCAAGATTCATTTGATATCCTCAAACAGGATATCTGTAGGGCTGTTGTCTGCTCAATTAATGAATCGATACCATTTGTTGTAGAAACTGATGCTTCTGATTTTGCTATAGCTGCTACACTTAATCAAGGGAGGTAAGCCTGTTGCATTCTTTTCAAGGACCTTAAATAATAGTGAGCGAAAGCATTCTTCAGTGGAAAAGGAGGCATATGCAATTGTTGAGGCCTTGCGTAAGTGGAAACATTATTTAATGGGACACCATTTTACTCTAGTTACTGATCAGAAATCCGTTTCTTTCATGTTTGATGCCAAATTATCAGGAAAAATTAAGAATGAAAAGGTTATGAGATGGAGAATAGAATTGTCTCCGTATGATTTCGACATTATATACCGTCCCGGGAAGGATAATATACCAGCTGATACTTTGTCAAGATCTTTATGTGCCTCTGTAGATGGGACAGACTCTTTGTTGCAACTTCATAACTCTTTGTGTCATCCCGGAGTTGCTAGAATGGCTCACTTCATTCGTTGTAAAAATCTCCCATACTCTGTTGAGGATGTAAAACGCATGACAAAATTTTGTTCTATTTGTGCAGAGTGCAAACCAAGATTTTATAAGCCTCCTTCATCTGTACTTGTTAAGGCATCATCACCATTTGAAAGATTGAATATCGATTTTAAAGGACCGCTACCATCTTCATCCTGTAACAAGTATATGCTTACCATAATTGATGAATACTCAAGATTTCCTTTTGTGTACCCTTGCTCTGATATGACTGCTAAAACTGTTATAAGGTGTCTTTCTCAACTGTTCTCCATATTTGGACTTCCTTCATATGTACACTCTGATAGGGGTACTGCTTTTATGTCGCAAGAATTGAAACAATTTCTTCATGGATTTGGCGTAGCTACTAGTAGAACTACTCCTTACAAAACTCAAGGTAATGGGCAATGTGAAAGGTATAATGGAATTATATGGAAGACTATATCTTTAGCTTTGAAATCTAGGAATCTGCAGGTGGACACAGTGGGAGCAGGTACTTCCACAAGCTCTTCATTCAATAAGATCTCTCCTTACAACATCAACTAATGAGACTCCACATGAGAGGCTTTTTAATTATCAACGGAAGTCTAATAATGGATATACTATTCCTACATGGCTGTCCTCTCCTGGTCCAGTACTAGTAAGGAAGCAAGTAAGACAGTCTAAGTTCGATCCTCTAGTGGAAGAAGCGGAGCTCTTAGAGGTAAATCCACGATATGCTTTTGTGAGGTTTTCCAATGGTAGGGAGTCAACAGTTTCCCTCCGTGATCTAGCTCCGTGTGGTAATCAAAATACAAATGATCCCTACCCTGATCATCCTGAAAACATAAACAGTGAAGTGGGTTGTGGAAGCAATGATGACTCAGGAGCCGAGACTGACAACATTCCTTTAGAAGCTTCACCATCAGAGATTAGAATTCCTACAAAGGAAGAGATTACTCAGAACTCTCCAGAATTAAGAAAGTCTAGTCGAGTTTGCAAAACAAGTACAGCGTCTGAACTTATAAGAAAATAAACCCCTGAAATTAATAGAATTAAAATTGCTAGAAGGGGTGAATGTAATGATAATTATTTATAGGTTTTAATTTCTAATATGTTATTTTTTTTTTTTTTTTTTAATTTTCAGACATGTAATATAATTCTTTAGTGGAATAAAGCCTTTAAATGTAAGGTTTTTCATTATTCTATATTCACTTGACGTACTTCTTTGATTTCCCATGGAATGATTATTGTTTTCGTGGGAGAGGTCCCTCGGAGTGTGCATAACGCATTACTGAGGTGATTCTCTCGGGCATGGAGGCGTACATTAAATATTCTTTCCCTTCTACTAAACCTAACAAACCTTGGTTTAACTCTGCTTGTTCTCGTGCTATCCGCCGCAGGGCTGTTGGCTTCAGGGATTACCATCGTCTTCAAACTCCAGAAACTCACGCTACTTATATTTCATCCTGGAGTCGTCCAAAATCTATCCTTCGTAACACCAAAAACTCATTTCTCCGTAGAAAATGGAATAATCTTTCTGGTTCCTCTTCTTCACGTTCTTTCTGGCATTTTGCAAAAAATGCCAACTTTAACTTTGCTTCTTCCTCTTTCCCTCCTTTAATATCTTCCGACGGCACCACTGCTGTTTAACCTTCTAAGCTGAACTCTTCACTCAAACTTTGGCTCTAATTCAACCTTAGACGATTCCGGAGCTATTCCTCCTCCTTCAACCCCCTCTAACTTAATTATACCTAAAATTAGAATTTCTTCTAAAGATGTCATTTCTGCTCTCTTTGAGCTTAATACTAAGAAGGCGTACGGTCCCGATGGTATTTCTCCTGTGGTTCTCAAAACTTGTGCTTCCGAGCTTGCACCTTGCCTGGTAAACTTTTTCGTCTTTGTCTCTCTACTTCAACCTTCCCTTCTTGCTGGAAACGTGCGCTCATTCAGCCTGTGCCGAAGAAGGAGACCCCTCTCAACCCTCCAACTACCGTTCTATTTCTTAGACCTCCGTTCTCTCTGAAGTTTCCGAATCTATCCTTAACAGGATGATTTGGAGGCATCTCAATTCTTCTAATCTTATCTCAGATCGCCAGTATGGCTTTCGTAAGAAAAGCTCTACTGGTGATCTCCTTTCCCTTCTCTCTAAGTCTTGGTCCTCCGCTCTTCGGCATTTCAGTGAGTCTTTGCTGTCGCGTTGTACATATCGAAAGCCTTCAATAGAGTCTGGCACAAAGCTTTGATTTCTAAACTTCCCTCTTTCGGTATTTATCCTTCTCTCTGTGATCTTCTCTCTAATTTCCTTTCTGGTCGTTTTATGGCAGCTGTTGTAGACGGCCACCGTTTTTCCTTTAAATCTATTGATAGTGGTGTTCCTCAGGGTTCTGTCCTATCCCCAACACTTTTTCTACTTTTCATTAATGACCTTCTCTCTATTAACTCATCACCTATCCACTCCGATGCTGGTGATTCCACCCTTCAATACTCCTTCCAGTTTGGAAAACATCCCACCCAACAGCAGTTGATAAACTCGAGAAGGGTAACCTTGGAGCAACTAACCTCTGATCTTTTACGCATTTCAAATTGTGGCAGAGAAAACATGGTTGTTTTCAATGCCTCAAAAACTCAGTTCCTCCATCTCTCCACAATCTTCCACACAACTATGATATCTTCTTCGAAAACACACAACTCAAACCTTCATCTGTTCTTAATATTCTTGGCGTATCTTTTTCTCGTGATCTTTCTTGGAAAGATCACATTACTTCTCTTTCCAAACAAGCTTCTAAGAAGTTAGGTGTTCTGAGGCGCCTTCAGAATTACTTCACGCCACCCCAGTTGTTGCTCTGTATAGGGGTGTTGTTCTCCCTTGTATGGAGTATGCGTCGCACATCTGGGGTGGTTCCACACATACAGCTCTCCTAGAGAAGGTGGAGTCAAGGGCATTTCGCCTCATCAACCCTCCTGCTGTTACTAACTCTCTTCAATCTCTTTCTGACCGTCGAATTGTTGCTTCACTCTCTCTTTACTATCGTTATTACAACGGACACTTTTCTTAACTCTCTCGTCGCATACCTCCTCCATTGAGAACTCGTGCGACACACCTTTCTACACAGTCTCATCCTTTCTCTGTCCAACTCTCAGACCCCAGACTTAACCGATATGCTCAGTCTTACATATACTCTACTGGTAAAGTCTAGAGCACACTCCCTTCATCTGTTTTCCCAACTTCCTTTGACTAGCACACTTACAAACGCCGTGTATCTGGACATGTTGGCCTTCTTCGATCAGGATAATGATTTTTCCAACTCCGGTGGAATTTGGTAGGCCTCTGCCCACCGGAGGATATATATATATATATATATATATATATATATATATATATATATATATATATATATATATATATATATATATATATATATATATATATATATATATATATATATATATATATATATATATAATCGCTTTGTTTAGAGCACATGTATATAGTTATTCCATCGACTTGTATGTCTGTGTACCTTTGGAACGGTTAGGTAATTTCCGTAAATGTACGCTAGTACCATATTTGTTATATGGAATGTTTATTTATTAAATTTATTGTTTTTATTGGCACATATTGATTGCAATTGTATGTCTTTCTCGTTAATTGCAGGCATAATTCAAAAGAATAAGAAAAACCTAAAGTATCCGAATGCAACTTCTGGAATTAATGGACCAGGAATTCCAATTCCATTTCCGTCTCAAAATTTGAGAACAGACTCATCGTCTGTTGCCGATGAACACATAGAAGGTCAGCCTGTGAATGACATCAATACATATCAACCTACGGGTGAGACAAATCAACCTAAACCCTTAAGCCAAGCGAAGTTAAACAATTTAAAACGAAATTTGTGTTTGTTCAAAGAATCAGCGCAGTTTCTCTTGTCACGACTTCATGAGCTCTTGAAACTACATTTTCCTGGTACCGCAGTAGTGACGAAGAAATGAGAGAATATTCTTCCTACGTCTGTGGGATAGCCGAGCAGACAAAAGGCATTATGTACAACGAGACTAGCCAGTAACGTCATGTTTGGAATCTAGTTCCCATAACATTGTGTCAAACGCCTTTGTGAATAGTCGGAAAGTTATACTTCCACCGCTGCGTATCAAGCTTGGAATTATGGAAAACTTTTCTCCTGAGGAAAAAATTTCCACGCCTAAGCGAGGCAAAACTAAAAGCAGGTGTTTTTGATAGGCCTCAGATCCGACATTCAATGAAAGTATGGAAAGAAATTGAGAGAGATGCCTTGCTCTCATTCAAATCAATTGAAAACTTTCTGGGAAATCGCCAAAAGTCCAGAGTATGAGCATGTTGAGGAAGTGCTCCTGCAGAGTTTCCTGTCTCTTGGGGTAAGCATGTCCTTAAAGTTGAACTTTCTCCACTCTCATTTACAGTACTTTCCAGAAAACAGTGATGAATTTAGCGAGGAACATGGAGAACAGCTCCATCAGGATATTCGTGTAATGGAAGAAAGGTACCAAGGCAGATGGGATGTCAACATGCTTGCGGACTACTACTGGTGGTGCCTCAAGAGAGAAATTTCAGAAGCGAAACATACACGAAAATCCTTGTGAAAACCATTTAATCCGCAAGGAAAATTTAAAATTTAGGCAAGGAAATAGAAAAATTTAAATGTTCTTTGTGCAGCTATGAATGTCGTGACTTTGAAGTTAAAAAGACGTGACTAAGTAGAGGGTAAATATATTTTTTAATGAATTTATTTACTGCTCGAAGGCTTAAAGTATTCCCCAAAATGATCAAAGAAATATCAAGAATTAAAAATCGAGGTTTTTGAAGAATGTCCATCATTCACAATTGGAAAATAATTAACTGAATATTAAATATTTTAACTTTTATAAGCAGGTATATTATTAATGTAATAAAGCAAATGATTGTTCAGGTTGCACCAATAAAAAAAATTTGTATTTACTACCGCACTGAGGTAAACTTAAGTCCTAAATTGAGGTACAAAATTAACTTGTGTGTCTTGAAATTATGAATTTTTTTAAAATGAATTATTTTTTGGGCAAACTTTTTAATTTCTTTACCAAAATATTAAAGGAAGTGTTTCACGAAATTGAATTTTAGAAAAGTATTTGAATATAATTTTCTAATTCGGATACAATGCCTCGTATTAAAAATTAGGTAAATTTGAAAGTTTAATCATGGAACATTTCTTTCAGAATTTATTCTAAAAATTTATAATTACAATGACTAGTGTCAAAAGAATGATTTGAAGGTCATTAATGAAAGCCAAAGTTCCTCAAATTGTTTAAATTAGAATTGTATCTTGTATTGGGAAGTTAAAAGGAAAAAAAAAAAAAAGTCTTGGATTGGGTAAATATACGATAAAACTTTTCTACAAGCCCTTATCAGATAATAAATATAGGAAGAATAAGTTCGTTGTAAACTCTTCAGTAAAAACTAAAATCTTATCAATATTTTTATTTACAAAAGAAGAAAATGATAAGGATACTTTTCTCTACTTTCATTTCTAACACACACACAACTTGGGAGAGTCTTCAAAAGATTTTTTAATGCAAAATAACTTGATAGACATGGAGAAAAATGTAACATATGCCACCTGGACTAGATATCTTTTTAACATCAATTTGAAGAGCAGAAGTGATCACATCTTCAGAAGAGAGCACAATAGGCAAACCACATTTACTGGTCGAATAAAGGTGGATAAAATTAAAATCATGGAAATCACTGAGAGCGAAGCATTTATATAAAGTGTTGAACCAGGAAAATATATATATATATATATACCAGTCAAACTTTGAACCCAAGGTGTAGAGGATTTTTGGACATTTCTGGAGTTGTTGCTGCTACCAATCAAATAGCCCGGCAGTGTAAGCGTCCAAATTCAGAATATTAAAGGGAAGGAAGTTCCACCGTTGCAACGAGAACAATATGCAGTGAGGCGAGTGGCGAGAAAATCAGAAAAATACACTGCATCATCCGCTCGACATTGACTCGCTAGAATGAACCACCCATGAAGAACATCAATATATCCCATTTCTTACCAATTCACAAAGATTATCAATGAGTTTTTTCTATTCTTTGATATTTAAGGTGAATTGTGGTCGGTATCCACTAGCTAAGTGTCAGTTTTGATGCAATTTGTCATTTATTCGCTCTAGGACACAGAATGGCTGTAAAGATCTCATTCCCCTCCAACAGTGATGTTGGTGAAAATACTCGGAGGAGTTTTCTATGAAAAATCATTTATAATTTTGTGCTTCTTAAACTAAATCTATAATTTCATCCATAACTGCTCTCAAAACATTAAATACTCTTCCTTATTTCTTAATATTCTTTTAATTAATATGGATCATCCAAGCCCGAACCTCAAGATGGAGGGAGGATCCTTATCTACGGGTTTCTACTAGACTCCTAAATTATTTATATCATGATAACATTCGTACCATACTAATTATTTTCTTTACAACTGTGATGGTTCATTCTAAAAGTTGAAACCTTTCTATCTTTTTTTTTTTAAAGGTTCAGTGAGACGACTCTCTATGATGCAAGTTGACCTCACAATGATGAGTACAATTTTCACTCTCTCTCTTATTCGTATTTTGGCTTTCGATATTAGATTCCTTCCACATCTCTGGTATTGATAAACCACCATCCCATAGTACTCCAATCCGGTGGTAATTTACACTTTGGCATGAACTATACCTGAACTGATGTTTGCTTCAAGACTTTTTGGGTGTTCTTAATAACGTTTGCGGTATATTTAGCATCCGAAATGATGTATCAATCGGCAGCATTTATGATTTTTTTCTCCCAGTATACAAATCTCTCACACACACAATATATATAATATAATATAATATATAATATATATATATATATATATATATATATATATATATATATATATATATATATATATATATATATATATATATATATATATATATATATATATATATATATATATATATATATATATATATATATATATATATATATATATATATATATATATATATATATATATATATATATATATATTTCTTCTAACCAGCTTTATACGTCCTACTTTTTGTCTATGATTTCCCCTTCAACGTTACCATGTTTAAGCATGTGCATTTTAAAGCTTATTTTATAATTAGACTTAAAACTGCACTCACAACAATTAAATAACTTTATATTTTTATGCCTCCTAAGTGTGTGCCTATTCAAACTTCCTTTGTAATTACATGCAAACTCGCATTCACAACACTGAAATAACTTTGTATCTTTATGGGTAAGAATGTGCTTATTTAAGCTGCTTTTATCATTACATTCATAGATACATTGAGAACATTTAAATGACTTTTCATTTTGATGCTTCAGGATGTGTCTCTTCAGATTTCCTTTGAAATCACATTCATAGGAACAAGTGATAACATTTAAATTTCTTTTCTTTAGGACCATTCGTGTCCTTTTTTACGCTTCTTAAATCATTAGATTTTGTATTCTCATGTTTAAACATGTGTCTTCTTAAGTTTCCTTTATAATTACATTCATATGAACAGTGTGAACATTTAAACATTTTTTTATTTTCATGAGTAAACATGTGAATTTTTAAATGTCGATTATAATTACATTCATAAGAACATTTAGAACATTTAAATAACTTTATATTCTTGATGCTTAAGCGTGTGCATTCTCAAGCTTACTTTGCAATTACATTCATAGGTACAGTCGGAACATTTATATAACTTTGTATCCGAGTGTTTCAACATGTGTTTTCTTAGGTTACCTTTATCATTACATCCATAAGAACAGGTGGAACATTTGAATAGTTTTTTATTTTCATGACTAAGCATGTGGGTTTCTAAATAACTTTTATGATTGCATTCATAGCAACATTCAGAACATTTAAATAACTTTGAATTTAGATGCCTAAGCATGTGTCTTTTTAAGCCTGTTTTAACATTACTTTCATAGGTGCATTCACTACACTTAAATAATTTAATGTTCCTGTGAATTCGCTCATGATTTTTTAAAACTAAATTGTATTTACATTCATAATTACAATAGGAGCATTTAAATTTTCCCTTCAGGTGAGTCTTCTTTAAATGACTTTCTAACTCGTCTGTGTTTTTAAAATGAAAACTACAGTATGAACAACTCAAATTTTGAAGAGAATTCATTTCAATGTTTTGAGCCTCTTGCTTTCTTGAACTTTCAAGTCTGCTTCCTAAAGTACTCTTCCATTTGGAATCTTTTTCACCATCATTAGTCTGTAAAATTAAATATTAACATTATAATTATATGAACGTTTTTTATATTTATTTATTTATTTACAGATTACCTCAACTCACTTGCTGAGCATTTTTATGGAAGAGAAAGTAAAGAAAAAAAGAGAACACACCCAAGCTCAACTTAATGCATAATTTCACAGTTGGATCCAGAAACATTTTAAAAAGTGAGGAAAATAATATAACAGCAGAAAAATATTAGGTTGCAATTATGAGTGTATTAAATATAGTTAAGCGATCACTCATCAGCTCTTCACTCTGGACCCCATTCAATATATGAATATTAGAATCTCTACGGGCACGTTCCACTCTTCCCCAAAGATGTGGATGAAGGCGAATGTGTTGCCCCTCTCATTACGACTGTGGCTTATCATGTACACCTCTTTCTTCATCGCGCAAGAAGGGTTTTGGTAAGACTAAGCTGCAGCGTATATTGCTCGTTCTGTTGGAAAGCAGGCGCTATAAGAAATGTATAGTCATAAGGAGTGTAATTTAGGGATTGCAAACTTCCAAGTAATGTTGTATGTTTTTTCAAGGACGAAAAATACCCATAGCTATGAACGGACCGGGGCCCCGGCAAACCTCGGCCATTTTTACTGACCCCGGCCCCGGCTAAAAATCAGGGAAAACCGGGGTTTGCCGGCAGGGGTTAAAATGGCAAATTATACTTAAAGAAAAAAAAAAAAAATTTCAAATTTTTTTTTTTTTAATTTTCAGCCGATTCTTCTGAAATTTTCAGAGTAAATTGTTTTTCTTTTCCCGGTGAATAAAGTCCATTTCAGCGTTTTTCTGAGTCTACAATTTAAATTTTTTTTCGTTAAAGTTGACACTCTTTCAAATGAATGGCGGGGTTAAACAAATTTTTGGAATAACCTGAAATTTGGACTATATATTCAAAATTCTGTGGGCTACAAAAACTTCTAATAGACTTTTGTTCCCAGAGTTATAGAAAATATGTTATAAGCCAAAAACTGACCAAAAAAAATCGAATTTTTTTTTTTTTTTTAAATCCACTTTTTTTTTTTTTTTTTTTTTTTTTTTTTTTTTTTTTTTTTTTTTTTTTTTTATAACATATCTTATTTTTGGTGGGTGTATAGAGGAGGGATAGGGCTACAAATTCCTCCCTTCGATGCGATTCGTTGGTTTCGTATATAGCCTTCAAAAAGATCCATTTTTGGCCAAATTTCAAAAATTTTCAAAGTTTGAGAGGCTATATCTCGCTTCAAACAAATAGCATTTAATAATGCACTAAATAATAGTTTTTGCCCTGTCCCTCCTCTAAACAATTTCCACAAATAAAAAAATTAGTATGTAGCTTTTTTTTTTAAATAATTTTTTTCTCCAGAAGGGTACGATTTTTACAAATTGTTTTTCAAGTGCTTTTTACTTTTTTTCTAGACGTGATATCAAAAATCTGTTCTCACCAATGCAAGAAATTGGGGCTAAGATTATTCAGCTAAATTTTCAGCTCATGTGGATCAGTGGTTTGACCCAGCTATTCATTTTTTTCAACTTTGGGTCCAAATAACTTTCAAACCGCCATTTATAGACAGAAAATGTTCGAAATCTACTCAGAACTTTGGGAAAAAAGCCAATATACCCTGAAAATTTCAGCTCAATCAGTCAAATAATAATAATAAAAAAATTCAAACAAAATATAAGAAAATTAAAAGATTTTTTTTTCTTGTTTTTCAATATTTTCTTTTTCTTTTCTGTTTCTTTTGACCTCTCCTTTTCTGCTAGTGAATGTTCATCTTTGTGTTTTGATTTTAGATGCCCCCATAAAGATTTTTTTTGGAAATTTTTTTACTTGGGACACCAGGAGATCCTCTTCTAATTTTCTGACTGCAGATGTTACATTTAGCTATTTCGAGCCAACCTGAAACATTGTAAAGTACTCCAATAATGTAGAAGCTGTTCTTTTAGCCATATTGACTGAAAGTATAAACAAAATAATAATTTTGAAATAATGTAGCTAAATGATACAAGTTTGATACATAGCAATAAAATAACAATATGTATAAATTTATATTGATAATTTTATATCTTACATTTTTTCAAACTTTACCTATATATATATATATATATATATATATATATATATATATATATATATATATATATATATATATATATATTATATATATATATATATATATATATTATATATATAATATATATATATATAATATATATATATATATTATATTTATTTTTTTTTTTTTTTTTTTTTTTTTTTTTTTAAATTTTGTACTTTTTTTAAACTTATACAAAATTTGTATTTTCTGAAAGTTTTTTAGGAGAAAAAGCATATAATCATTAATTTAAGTGAATGTTGGCTATTCTACTCCTTCCTTACAATTAAATAAACCTCAATTAAATTTATATCTAATTTTCTTAATCTAAAATTTCAGTGCTTTTGACCTCTTTACAAATTTTAGGCAACCCCGGCCCCGGTCGGTCCCTACCCATAGCACTAATTTATTTCAAAAGGCTTCCCAAATGTCATGATTCAGCTAGAGTAGAGAGTCCAACATTGAAAGGTGTTGGCGGAATTCAAATTGGAAGTTCGTGCAGGCAAAGAGGCTGGACCACTTTCAAGATCTTTGCAGGTACGATATGCTAAAGAGAGATGGATCTCTGAATGTTATCTACATGTAAGTCCTTCCCTGATTTAGGAATACGAGGACGTAGGTTGAATACCAAATAGGAAAAGTATTGCCTACCCAGTCCGTTTTTGTAGTCCAATAGAAAAATAGAAGCAGTTAAGTATATATGACATGAGCATTATAGACGAAATGAAATCTGGCGCCGGAGCTCTATCTCCACAAACCAACAGGTCGACACTGAACATAGATTTCGTAAAAGACGACTATAAGGTAAATTTCTCTCTATGTGTGTAGAAACCTGCTACTGGAGTGGCAGCTGGAATTTTTGGAATGCCAGCGTGAAGTGGAAACTACTAGTGATTGAGCAAAGTAGTAATTCATTTCATCAGAGACTAGGGATAAAGTAGAGAGAATGTCCAAGAGCCATACCTGAAGGCAATGGCCATGGAGTGCAAGGATATTTTATTTAAAAGTTCCATACTCAAGAAACGAGTGTAGGAGGTAACTCTGGAAGCGTATGTGCTGAAGTATTGTGAGAGTTGATTGTGAAGTTTATGTGTGTTTTTAAAAATAGAATAGCTTCCTGTTCTCTTTATTTGTCAGAGAACACTAGCCTGGTGGGTTTCCTGCTGGTTGATGAATTGCACCTCTGCACCTTTGAGGATAGTAGTGGAGAAAAACTGAAAAGCCTCCTCAATAATTGTGAACACCAAGATCCACAGCTACAGATATGGCAGTGAAAAATGACTGACAATCAGCGCGATCGTATCGCAGGCTCAGGCGAACAGGATTCGAAGATTAGATAGCTGTCACTGTCGTAAAGATGAATAATTCGGGACCGCTAAAATTTATTGATTAATGGTGTGAAATAAAGAGGCACATCGAGACACTAGGAAGTGTCGATGTCTAAACGATCGTTGGCTAGTGGACTTAAGTTGAGGCAACTCAAGGTTAATATCTCCAACAGTTTTATTATGGGCTCAGCGTTCAAAGAAGTGTACGCAAGCATTTTAGACATTAAAATCACCAAAGATTAAAGTCTTCCAAATAAAGAATTTACAATCATGGATATATTATTTTTTTTTTCATTTACTTGTACAGATTTTTAATTTAAAATTTTTAAAAAATCAATGAAAAATAAAGTATATTACTGTTCAAAGGATATTTTATATTAATACTGTACTCACATTAAAACCACAAAAAGGAGAATAAATTTATCCGAACCTGAACCTCATCACAAATATTCCTTTTTAGATAATATTTATGAGTAATAATAATAATAATAATAATAATAATAATAATAATAATAATAATATTCCTAAAGCATTTTTTAATTTCCTTAATAGATTTTAATAAATAGTTTACTTGTGAAACCTTAAAGGGAATCTGCTATTGTGAAGAAATACGAAGGTTCTTTCCATATTAATCAAATTTTATTATTATAAATCTTACCATCAATCAGTAGTAACGAGTAATTAATTAATTTAAAAATGGCAACCCCAAGATTTGGTAAAAAAATAAGATATTATTTTCTTGGCATAGAGCTAAAAAAAAATTAAAACATGCGCATTTGGCAAGTTGTTTTATTTTCTTACATATTAAGTAATTCTGTTAATACTGCTTGTATATTTCAGAATGCAAATATATCCTAAAATACCAAATTTCTAGAGTAACCAATATCCTTTCAACAAAATATTTAATATTTGTATAAAATATATATGCTTTGAAATCCCTAGAACCTCATACAACAAAAATATGCTGACTCATCACAAAATTTTAATTATAATAAAAAATGAAAGGGTTCTAACTATCTTAACCTTTGTATCACTGTTTTAAAAATTTAATATCATATATTAAAACAAACTCAACTGTAAAAAAATAACTTGTTACTGCTTTCTTCTTGGTCAATCGGGCTTAAAAAAAAAAAATCATTGTTTTAAAAGTGTGGTTCTGAATTTTTGAATATTCAACATGTACTGCACCAAAGACTAATTTGGAAAAGGAGGAGGAGGGGGGTTATTTAAAGATACCTAGTACCAAAGATTCTGCATACAAAAGTTAATCACCGTGAATGAACAATTGTGCCAACCTCTAGGTATTGTAGATCACTATCAAATGAACCCGAAATAATTGCCCAGCATATGCCCAAGTCATCAACAAGAGATTGTGGCAGCTCTGAGAAGTGGGGATTAGATATGTGTCTGAATTGGCTGAACAATTTGAAACCTCTTCGCTTTTTTTCAGTCCTCTGAATGTATCAGGACTATATGTGATTCCATTCAGTCAAAAAGACACGATGAAATACTTTATTTGTAAGTAGAAGACAGAAAACCAACTAAATTGACCTATTAAGCAGTTCTTCTAAGCCTCGAATAGAACCATTGTACTTTTCACTTCAAAAGTTCTTCTGGTTTTCCTCTAGACCTCTACATCTGACGACAAGTCTTTGATCATCATCAGTTATCAGACTGTCTTCCAATACATTGTTGGTAAAATGCAGCCGAGGCCCTGTTTAATGTCTGGTAATGCTCACACATTCTGGCAAGACTAATCATTTCATACGATTCTGTTTAAAAGGTTACACAAGTTCTGGAAACAAATTCAGAGACAGAAGAAGACTGAAGTTGAACCAGGATCGGAAACCTAACCAGAAACAGACTCGGACGTTGCTTCCTTTTGATAGTGATAAATGTTGCATTTAATTAAGAATATGAGTGGGTAAAGTGTCGAATTAACAGCTTGTTAGAAGTCTATGAAAGAACTAAATCGAAACATTTTCAAACAGGTTACCCCTGTTATCACAGAAAGAATTATCAGATGTTATTCTCAAAAGATGTTCTTTCTCCAGACATTTTCGCTGTTCATCAAACACCAAATAACTGATCAGCGTTTGACAAATTCAGATTTTGTCAAAAGTGAGTCTCTATGTTTCTTTTAGGACCAAGGGAGCTAAGCGATGACACCAATGCTTGCATCTTTTGAGATATTGTGTACTAATGAAGTGGATAAACACCTCACTCACCAAACCCACTGGTTGTAAAACATCTAAGCAATTTAGTTCAATGTGTCTATGATTGAATCACCCTTTCTACTTTCTGCTAAAGGTGTGTCCACAATGAGAAACTCCTTCTTGGTTCTTGAACTCTTTCAAGTTTCCATTTTATAATTACATCAAAATTATATTAATCAATTTCCAAACTACAATCTGCAAAGTAAATTGTACTTTTTCATTTTTATGGATGCGAATCACACATTTTGAAACCAAATCTTTATTTGCTTTAATTCAAGCACCTTTTCTATATCCCCTAATGTTAAAATTATTAGGAGAATGGTAAAAGAAATGATAATTCAAACTATTAGTAAATTAGTGACGGTTTTAATTCACATATATTGCCGCCAAAATATTTTTTTTTTCCTCGTAACTATTAATAAAATAAAAGTTCTACTACAAATAAAAAGTTCTCTTTAACAAATATATAAACATATTTTTGCAAGTGTTCAGTAATGGATCCCTTTGAAAAAACACTCCCAGCAAATAACAGCAAAAATTGCAACAATCTAAAAACTAGTTTTATTTTTCGTTTTAATGTGTCTGAGATTAAAACTTTTTTTTTTTCTTTTTTTTTAAATTTTTACTGCATCCTACTATTGGTCAGTATAAGTTTTTACTCATCAAATTGTAAAAAAATTTCCCTGAATCAGCAAAATGACAATGTGGCTTGGTAAAACCAAAATGGTCACTTTACAAAAAACTTTCAATAGACAAATTCTATTCCAGAAAGCTTTTGACAACAATGACTGCATTTATAGCATCTACCTCTTGCAAAAACACACACACACAAAAAAAACCTAATTAAAAATATTTGCTTTGATATTAAATGAGAAAAATGTGATAAAGTACAAAGTTTAGGAAAATTTGGATCATTAATCCTAAATTATGGGAATATGAGACTTCTGTTAGACCTTGACATAAATAAAGGACTTTTACACAAAATATATTATTTACATTTTTAATATGATGAAAAAAATTTCATAAATATTTTTTTCAACTAATGAAAAATATCAATAATACAATTTCTTTTAATGCCATTTATGATGCTTATCTTTTACTAACAATAAAGACATTTAAAACTCAATTTTAGTTTTTTTTTTATTGTTTAGATTTTTAGCACAAATTTTTTACAAGAAAAAAAAAAGAGACAATTCTAATGACATAGGGCAAGAAAGAACAAATATGTCACAATAGATGAAATATATTTTGTCAGCATAAAAAAAAAATTGAACAAAATATTTATAAAAATAATAGTCTTATTTTCCAAGTTAAAAAAAAAAAAAAAATCAATGCCATAACTATTACCAAACTGTAATCTAAATAATTAAAATATTAGTGTTATCTTTAAATTATAACAAAAGTCATGACAAAAATTAATAATAATAACAAGTAAAGGAAATTACCTGTAATTCCTTGTCACTCAGTTTGTTGAGAAGCACCAAAGGGAATTTTGACGTCACAAGCTTAGATAAAAACTCTTCTTCTGATTTAAAGTTGCACTTCAAACCTTTCTTCCTTTCACGACCTTCAACAAAAATAATAATAAATAAATTAAATATAATAATAATGATGTTTTTTAAACACAGAAATAACAATATAAAAAATTAACGTACATTTACACAATGAGCATTCAACTTATTCAAAGTGACAGGGAAATCTTCAGGCTTTTCTACGTCATTTTTGGTGTGCTCTTCATCAAACTCAATTTTTACATCTAATTCTTTCAATTCTTCCAATTTGATACATAAATTTTCATCAACTTCCTTTGTAAGGTTTTCTGGTGTAGGGTGGCTTACTTCTCTATCAGGGAAGTTCTAAAATAAAATAAAGGATTTGAGTCCTTCAACAATAATAATTTTTTTGTTTTTTGTTTAAGTGTACAGAAGCAGCCACAGCTCACGAAAAAGCGGCTATACTGAATCGAAAATAGACGCCAGGGGCAACTCCGTAGACAAAACGGAAGGAAACTTCGGCAAGAAAGGGTCAAATCTTAAAGAACAGATTCAGCGATCTGAGGAAAGTAAAGATGAACACAGTATTAAATTGAAATGATTCCGACAAGAGGGAAGGAAGGCGATCACGATAAGGCAGGGTATATAAATCAGGAAAGAACTTGCGTCTGAGGTCTGAGATAGCCGTACTCTTTAAAAATATGGTGGACCGAAATAGGGTAGAGATGGCAAAAAGGACAGAACAGAGGGTTGTCCCTGGTCTTAGGTAGCCGTCAGCCAAATTTGTGTGGCCAATTCCGAGACGAGCCAAAGACAAACTCCAAGCGCCGACTTCGCCTACAAAAAAGTAGACCAAATCGTGGGGAAAGGTTTGATAGAACAGAGCTTGGCACCCCGACTGTCTGCAGTTCAAAATTCCAGCCAGCATGTTCTAAAACCCTGTCGAATACAGGAAGCAATAATCAGAAGCATCAGCAATAATAATAAATTAAATATAATAATAATGATGTTTTTTAAACACAGAAATAACAATATAAAAAATTAACGTACATTTACACAATGAGCATTCAACTTATTCAAAATGACAGGGAAATCTTCAGGCTTTTCTACGTCATTTTTGGTGTGCTCTTCATCAAACTCAATTTTTACATCTAATTCTTTCAATTCTTCCAATTTGATACATAAATTTTCATCAACTTCCTTTGTAAGGTTTTCTGGTGTAGGGTGGCTTACTTCTTTGTCAAGGAAGTTCTAAATTAATATAAAGGATTTAAACAATTATATATATATATATATATATATATATATATATATATATATATATATATATATATATATATATATATATATATATATATATATATATATATATATATATATATATATATATGTGTGTGTGTGTGTGTGTGTGTTTTTTATTTTTTAATGTATGGAGTATGCGTCACACATCTGGGGTGGTTTCACTCATACAGCTCTCCTAGAGAAGGTGGAGTCTTGAGCTTTTCGTCTTATCAACTCTCCTGCTCTCACTAATTCTCTCCAGTCTCTTTCTGCCCGTCGAATTGTTGCGTCACTCTCTCTATACTATCGCTATTACAATGGACACTACTCTTTCGAACTCTCTCGTCGCATACCTCCTCCACTGAGAGGGGCTCGTGCGACACGCCTTTCTACACAATCTCATCCTTTCTCTGTCCAACTCTCTGACCCCAGACTTAACCGCTATGCTCTGTCCTACATGTATTCTACTGGTAAAGTCTGGAACACACTCCCTTCTTCTATTTTCCCAACTTCCTATGACTTACACACCTTCAAACGTCGTGTATCAGTTCATGTCGGCCTTTAATCTGAACAGGATCCCGACTTTTCAACTAACTCTGGTGGAATTTAGTAGGCCTCTGGCCTTTGCCAACCAGAGGTAAAAATAAAAATATATATATATATATATATATATATATATATATATATATATATATATATATATATATATATATAATTATATATTATATATAATATATTATATAATATATATATATATATATATATTTATTATACTCAATCAGGAGAAAAGTGGTAATGACTGCAAAACCGCATTCAACTGGGTATGTGTGTTTTTTTGTTTTTTAATGTAAATAAATTAAGTTGTATTTGAATATATTTAATTCAATAGTATAGATTTTAATATTAATTAATTTAAGTTAGAAAATTACTACAGTATTTATGAAAAAAAAATTTTTTTAAATAAAAGTTCAACATTTTAGATGCAATTTCTATAATAGTTCTTGAAAGAATGTTTTATAAATTACTTGAAAAACTTACCTGCCCATATTTTCCGGATATAACAAAAGAAAGTATTTATGTTCAAACTTTTAATAACTTACATTTTAAGTTAATAAGAAAACAATGTTCTATTTAGTTGGAGTAAAAATGATTAAGTAATGTTTACATATTTTATACTAAAAATGCTTTATATGTAATTATTTAAACATTGAAACTAACGTTACAATTTAAATAAATAAGAAAAATATAACCGATAACTAAATCTCTCTTAGATGCCCAGAAATTACGTAAAGAAAGGGGCAAAAGGACTGATGTACAGTACGTAAGTATGTTCTTGTTATGGCTTTATTTATTCTCACTTTTTAATATTTAATTAAAAAATTCACAAATTTTTCAAAATTATATCTTCATTTCAATATGATCAAAATATCTTTAAAATTAATTAGGGATGGAGCGATACCAAAATTTTTACCAATACCGATACCTAAAAATTTACAGGTACCAATACCCGATACCTGAAAATATACCGATACTTTATCCATTCATATACCAAAATTTTTACTGATATCGATACTAAGAAATTCAAATTCACCGATACTGATACTTCACTCCATCCCTAAAATTAATATATTTAAAAGTTATGTTTATTCATTATAATGAATTAATATACATGAAATAACACAACTGACAATCCCAACTTTAAATATAATTGCAATTTTTACCCCACTGTCGCTACAACTTTTCTACCATAGCCATATTTTTAGTACATACATTTTAAAAAAATATTAATGCATTTGCAAATGCAATTTTATTTATATGAAAATGTTGAAATTGTATTATATTTGGGAAATGTTATTTTAGTAATGCTGTTTTTTGCAATGCATTTTTTTTTATCAGTCTTCATGGAAATTTCAATTTTTTGGCAACGTTTCATCCACTGATATATATATATATATATATATATATATATATATATATATATATATATATATATATATATTATTATATATATATATATATATATATATATATATATATTCTCCGGAGTTGGGAAAGATCTATCCTGGTCGATGGTGGCTGACGTGTCCAGATACACGGCGTTTGAAAGTATTAAAGTCAAAGGAAGTTGGGAAAACAGATAAAGGAAGCGAGTTCCAGACTTTACCGGTAGAGTATATGTAAGATTGAGCATAGCGGTTAAGTCTGGGGTCGAAGAGTTGGACAAAGAAAGGATGAGACTGTGTAGAAAGGCGTGTAGCACGAGCTTTAGACGGGGGTTTTCTATTACCTTTGCTAACGTTCGTGGCCTTCAATCTAATCTCGCGTCTGTAGAACACCACCTCACTTCCTCTCGTCCTAACCTTTTGCTTCTGTCTGAGACCCAGCTGGACAAGGATTCTTTCTCTAGCAATCTTAATGTCTCTAACTACAACTTTTTTCACAATTTCCGTCTAAATGGTGGAGTCTGTGCCTATATTTAACATTAGCACTCCTGTGACACGTCTCGTAAATCTAGAATCTCCTAATTTCGATGTTTTATGGCTTAAAATCTGTCTTCCTACTACTACAATTCTGCTACTGCTCCCCTAATGGAACAGATTTTCCAGTTTTTTTTTCAATATCTTACTACTACTCACGAGACTGTCACTTCTTCTCATCCAAATGCTGAAGTCCTCTATTTAGGGGATTTCAACGTACACCACACTGAGTGGTTGGGTTCCTCTCACACTGATACAGGTGGGAGGGAGGCCAAATCATTCAGCATTCTTAACGATCTAGAGTAGTTGATTAGGGAACCCACACACATTCCAGATCGTCCTAACCAATTCTTGAATACACTTGATTAATACTTCACCACTACTACTTCGTTATAAATACACCATTTTCCCTCCTATTGGTAACTCTGACCATAATCTTATAGCTCTTAGTTATAATGCTTTCTCTCCAACAGCTCCACCATGACCCAAACGTACTTTCTGGCACTTTAATTGTCTAATTGGGGGGCAGTGCATCGCTTCTTTGCTAACTATCATTGGAGTGAAACTTGCTTTGTCTCGGGGGACGCTTCTGTCTCTGCTGAAAAGGTAGGGGCCGCAATCCTTGACAGGATGGGCAGATTCATTCCATCTTCAATTAAATCTTTTTCTCCTCAAAATCCTTGATTCAATGGCCATTGTTCACTTGCCCTTCGGGAGAGACAATTCTTATCGTGGATAGAAAAACTCTCCTTCTCCTATCACTCTTGCTGGAATCGTTGCAGGGATGTTCTTCGACGGACTAAGCGTACTTTCATAAAAAGGAAGTGCGCTGACCTCTATCTCTCTCCTACTGATAAAAATTTCTGGCCTCTTGTCAAAAATACCTCTAACAACTTCTGTAAATCTGCCTTTCCTCCTCTTATTCGCTCTGATGGTTCTGTAGCTAATACTCCCTCTGAAAAGGCTAATCTCTTTGGCCTCCTTTTCTCATCTAATTCCACCATGCTCGAATCTGGCATCCCTCCTCCTACTCCTCTCAGTTTTTCATGGGATTCTTTGGTATTTGAAGGTCAGAAATTTTTAATTTCCAATGGGAAATTTCTCAAAGATACCAGAGAAAATTCCTTAAGAACCAGTTGGATCCCAAAAAAGGTGGAGTCTAGAGCTTTTCGCCTTATCAACTCTCCTGCTCTCACTAATTCTCTCCAGTCTCTTTCTGCCCGTCGAAATGTTGCGTCACTCTCTCTATACTATCGCTATTACAATGGACACTGCTCTTCTGAACTCTCTCGTCGCATACCTCCTCCATTGAGAAGGGTTCGTGCGACTCGTCTTTCTACACAGTCTCATTCTTTCTCTGTTCAACTCTCTGACCCCAGACTGAACCGCTATGCTCAATCTTACATGTACTCTTCTGGTAAAGTCTGGAACACACTTCCTTCATCTATTTTACCAACTTCCTATGACTTACACACCTTCAAACGCCGTGTAACAGGTCATGTCGGCCTTTAATTTGACCATGTTCCTGACTTCCCACTAACTCTGGTGGAACATTAGTAGGCCTCTGGCCTTTGCCCACCAGAGGTGAAATAAAAAAAAAAAAAAAGGAAGAAAACTTTAGGTATTAACAGTGAAAATTTCTTAAGAAAATTTCTTGTTCAGTACTTTATAAGTATCAATTCAAAATTTTCAGATTGAATATAGGGAATTTTGAATTTTCTGATGCTTCACTGGTAATGCAAGAGAAAATTCCTATCATTCTTTTTTTTTGCTAGTGCAGTGTGTAACAAATAAATCATCAAACTCTATTTATGCAAAAAGATATACAGTAAGTGTTGCAATTAATCTTTTCTGAGCATTGGTACTTTTAATTTACAAAAGACTTTTTACTTTTCCTTCTCATAATTTATATTCTTCGATTATTTTGAATGAATGCCTCGATATTGTGTAAGAAGAGAAGCATTTTAAATGGATATTTGTTGTAATTTAATAATGGAAATTATTAATAGACTTTAGAAATGTTTTCTCATGATATATATATATATATATATATATATATATATATATATATATATATATATATATATATATATATATATATATATATATATATATATATATATATATATATATATATATATATATATATATATATTTTATTTTTTATTTTTTATCAGTAGGAGAGCCATGGAGGTTAGCGCACTTAATTTTTATAAAAGTACACTTAGTCCATCGAAGAACATCCCTGCAACGATTCCGAGCTGAATGAAAATTAGCAAGAGTGATAGGAGAAGGAGAGTTTTTCCATTCAGTGCTTATCGTGAATGGAAAAACTCTCCTTCTCCTATCACTCTTGCTAATTTTCATTCAGCTCGGAATCGTTGCAGGGATGTTCTTTGACAGACTAAGCGTACTTTCATAAAAAGGAAGTGCGCTGACCTCCATGGCTCTCCTACTGATAAAAATTTCTGGCCTCTTGTCAAAAATATCTCTAACAACTTCTGTAAATCTGCCTTTCCTCCTCTTATTCGCTCTGATGGTTCTGTTGCTAATACTCCTTCTGAAAAGGCTAATCTCTTTGGCCTCCTTTTTTCATCTAATTCCACCCTGCTCGATTCTCACATCCCTCCTCCTACTCCTTCTCCTCTCAGGTGTCCCATGTCTCTGCCTGTAAATACTCATGATTAGGTGCATGGGATCTTGAAATCTATGAATGTCAGGAAGGCCACTGGCCCGGATGGCACTCCCCCTCGTGTTCTGAGGGAGTGTGCTTCCGTGTTAGCGCCTGTCCTCGTTCAGCTCTACTCTCTATGCCTTAATACTAATACTTTTCCTCAATGCTGGAAGCATGCATTTGTTCAGCCGATCCCGAAAAAAGGTAGTCGCTCTGACCCTTCTAACTATCGTCCTATAGCTCTCACTTGTGTTCTGTCTAAAAATTTTGAAACTCTCCTCAACTCTCATTTCCTGGATCATTTGTAGTCTCATTCTCTTCTCTATGATCACCAGTATGCCTTTCAAAGCTCGAGGTCAACTGGTGACATACTCTCCTATCTTACTGATAGGGAATTCGGGGAGTCTTGTGTGGTGGTGCTTGACATATCCAAGGCTTATGACAAGGTATGGCATGCGTCGCTGCTCTCCAAGCTCCCTTTCTTTGGGTTTCCTCCTCCTCTTTGCTTACTCTTGTCTAGTTTCCTCTCAGATCGTTCCATTTCGGCACTTGTAAATGGAGGGACCTCTTCCTCCTTTTCTGTCAACTGTGGTGTTCCTCAGGGTTCCGTTTTATCTCCAAACTTCTTCTTATTTTCATTAACGATCTTCTCAACTGCACTTCTAACTCTGTTCACTCTTATGCTGATGACTCAACTCTACATTCTTTTACTATTTCAAATCTGCTCCCTCTTTTGCTTCTAGAGTTGCTTCTCGTCTTCAACTTTCCGATTCTATTCTTGCCGATCTGGATGAGATTTCCCGGTGGGGTCATAGCAATCTTGTGAAATTCAACTCTTTAAAAACTCAACTTCTTCACATCTCCCTCTCAAAAACACCTCCTAACTTTCCTATCCTCTTCGATGGCTCTCCCGTCTCACCTGTAAATATCATTAACATTCTTGGTCTAAACATAAACAACAAACTGTCTTGGAAACCACATATCACAATGGTTGCTAAAGCAGCCTCTAAGAAGCTGGGAATTCTGTTCAGATTGCGAGAATTTTTTTCTTCTGAGCAGTTACTCCAAATATAAAAGGGTCTTATTCGTCCTTGTATGGAGTACTGTTCTCACATTTGGGAGAGCTCCGGCTCCTCCTCTCTTCTGGAAAGGGTTGAGTCAAAAGCTAAAGATTAATAAACTGTCCCCTACTTTCAAACTCTCTTGACCCTCTTTCTCTGAAACATGACGTTGGCGCCATAGCCCTATCTCTTTTCTACAGGCACTAAAATGGCAGGTGCTTGAGGGAATTGGCCTCCCGCATTCCTCCACCGTTGCGTTGTCCTCGTTGCACAAGGGGTGCCCTACTTTCGCACCAATTTTGTGTGGAAGTAGGATATCCCAAGCTAGCCCGTTGTGGTACCTCCTCCTTTCCAGCCACCTCTATTCTGTGAAATTCTCTACCATCTTCTATTTTTCCTCCTGTATTTAATCTTCCACTCTTCCAAACTTCCGTCTGCGCCCACCTGAGGGCTGCGTTAGGTGTGTGTGTGTGTGCCCCCTCCTTGAAAAGGGCTCTGCCCGTGAGTGGTGGCGTTGTAAAAAAAAAAAAAAATTCTCACCTCTGGTGGGCAAAGGCCAGTGGTCTACTATAATTCCACCATAGTAGGAGGAAAGATGGAAACCTGGTCAAATTAAAGGCTGACATGACCTGATACACAATGTTTGAAGGTGTGTAAGTCATAGAAAGTTAGGAAAATAAATGGAGTGCATTCCAGACTTTA